>JAHZND010004929.1:0-10910 GCA_027744115.1 Acrocyrtus sp. NNG-2020 | reverse complement strand
CGAATCGGAACCTCAAGAAAGTATTGTCACTCAACTGTCACGCCAAGTGCCAGTAATAGCCATTAATTGTTAATTATTGCTTACGTTGCTCTGTATGCTGTCCCAAGATTGTTTAACCGCATCCTTGTGGTATTCATTAATGGACTTTTTCATTCCTTTTTCCAGAACCTCTTTGAATTCATCTTTGTACAGTGCAGCACCCACAGCAATTCCGATTTGAACCAGGAGAATGACTGTAAGAAAGACGGCGTACTGTAACCCAGAACAAAAAATTGATATATTAAAGCATAATTCAGCAATTTAGCATCATTTCATTTTTCATTTCGCATGTTGGCCATAATTGGAAAAAAACAGTTTCCACATGCATTCAAGCAAAGTAGACTTCTTCCTATGATGCAAACCTTTGTGTACTGTACTCGTATGGAACTTATTTCTAGATAAGCTGCCTTTGCGCAATAAAGGCTGTCATATTTATTTCGGCATTCCCACCAAAGCTTAATATTTACACTCTGTAGGACATATCATATCAGTTCAATCAAAAAGTTAATTATCTTTACAGTTGACAATTCGTGTATATTTCTGTAAAATGTGTTTTCCCTTGTCAAAATGGACGCGCAGTATACAAATGGTTTGTAGTTAATACTGTAGAGTAGAATAGTTTTTCAAAAGTAATATGGTTAATGTACAAAATGCTTTATCAATTTACTCGTATCAGAACAACAGATAAGGTCATTAGTCAACCTTTTCCCCTTTCTCCATAATAGTGCTTCGCTGCTTTTACCGCCTGGTGACAAGATAAAAAGTACGCGCATCCATCGTGAATAAGTATTTATGCATAGCCCAACTATCCGCGTTTTCTGTTTCTTCCTTTTTCTAGAAATAACTGCAATTTACTATTGTATACGCTTTAATTTTTTCGTAAGCGTTGCAGTCTTTGTTCTTCTTTTTCATCTCTTCACTTTTCCCACATGATAATATCATCCGCCAGCACAAATTCGCTTAGTCTTTATTGCTATCTTGCAAAGATGTTTCGAAATAGAATTCTCAAGAAAATCTTGTGTTTCTGCTCTGCTACTTTACGTAAATATTGTAATTTCGTGATTTATGACACCCTTCACGGTCTAATATAAACAATCTTTGCTTCTGTGTTTGTAACAAGACCAGACTCAACTTCCAAATACTGGATGCATCGGTTCTTAGCCTTGGGAATGATCTATAACATTGGTTTTTTTTAGTTTTTTCCCTCTTACCTACACACCTGAATGAATCTCCATTGCTTCCTATTAGATTTGAACAAAATTATGATACGGTTTCCGCAACAAAATCATGTCTTTCTCAAGGCTAAATGCAGAAAATGATACACTAGCATAAGTATTAGTACTGGTTAGCATATAGTATGTACCTTCTTTTCTTGTCTGTCTGTGTAACTGTTTGCTAATAATAGATTCTGAAGTTTTGATTTATAGGTACAAAAATACATATGAAATGAACCTTTTGGATTTGCCTAAAGCAATTATGACACAAACAGAGCAAAAGCCACAACTATTTGGAAAACAGTTTCAAGTAGCACAAAGTGTGCTCATGCTCTTCTCCGCAATACAAATACATACAACTCAATTATTAAACATTAAACCTAATGTCCTCTTCACCCTGCTTTGTTAGAAACAGTTAACTTCGCAATTCACGTTCTAAATAAAGGCTACGTCAGTGCACCCAAATATCTAATACAATATCGTCGTGCATAAGTATGCTGCTTTGGATTTTGGATTACATTGCTAATTACAAATTACTTAATAGTCATAACTTTTTAAATTGCTGGCACTTTGGTTATGTTAGTATATACATCTCATAAGGGAAAGGAAGCTATCATCATAAACAGTAAAAGTTAGGTCGTATAAAACTAAATAGCAGCTCGGCAACAGTGTGCGATACGGATATCATAAAAAGGAGTAAATGTCCGAGCTCATGCGACAAAATAAGTTTATTGTCCTTCCATATCTATTATCCATTATCACCTGCCCTGAATTCTTTGTTTGGTTTAGCTTTCATGAATTTTCATTTTTGGCTTATTGCATCATTCAGACACAATGTAGTAAAAATATATTTCCTAAAAAGGCAGCTTTTGCCACTACCGCATATCTGTATTCGGCTGAAATTGCTTTCATCCACGATGCACATTATCACGCAGGATACTATTTTTACAGTTATATCCGTGAATATGAGATTTCTTGTCAGTTATGTGCTTAAGGGAGGATTATGCGATAGTGGAAAAGGTGTTGTCCGTTATTACATCCGTACATGATGCATCCTACAAAACTGACATTTTGATGTGCAATCTATGAAAGGAAAAGAAATAATTATTAAGAGTTACAACGGCTTACCGTCATCATCATGCAGTTGTTCTCCCTTAGGACGCCACAACATCCCATGAACGCAATGAAGAACACAAGGCATCCCACCACAATCAATATTATCGGAGGGGCTCTGTACTCATCTAGGTTAGCGATAGGCTTGTAGTTCTCAAACTCAGAGAGAGCTAGTGCTCCAGCTGTCACCATTAATATTCCTCCAACCTAGAAAAAAAGATAGTTTATGTCATGTCATGAAAACAGGCAATATAACTTGCAGGCAGCCACAGGAAAAGTGACACTCCCAACATGAAATAATGTAAAACAGATCCGGAAATAGAACCTGCACCCGATTTGTGCAACCACGCACTCCCACCGTAATTAAATTGCACAGCTCAATTACGAAATTAAAAACTGATTAATACCCAGAACATATATTTTGACATTTTGATGAAACTTACCACAAAAATGAAGTTGAAGAAGAACATAATGAACTTCACCATTCCCGTAGCGCAACCCATTTTGAACGATTTTTAGTTTCGAACAGTTAAAATGTAAAAAGTAAAAAAAATACTCGGCGAAAACTACAACAATCTATCAATTAATTTCTCTCAGCTTTGTAATCTCCCTGTCAGAATTGTACTGGAGCACTGTACGCCACTGTTCCCTGTTGCTAAATGAGATCCTCTGAAATATCAGCTCGTGATAGTGGACGTGAAATGGAGAAATGGTGCTTGATGCTCTTTATAAATTTACAACACTCAAATTCCCAAGGATGATTCAGCTCCACAAATCACATCATCTCAGCCTACTTTTATGTTTGCTCGTTTTCTAGGTATGATTACTCAGCAACTCACCATATGCACGTCGGTCTATACGCTTCGCGTTCGCAGTGATGCAGACTCTATGAACAAAACCCACTATCAGCTCCAGCGAACCTCACAACTTCAATGCAACTTGACTAACCTGTGCTGTGCTGTATTAACTTCGTTCTGACTAATAATGATTACAAAATTAGATACATTCCTACATACATGCAGTGTTCTCTAGTCCCTACTACTCTGTTTCATATTATGTGTGATTGTCTGTCTTTGTCTCGTCCCAAAATGTTTCAACTTCGACAATGAGAGCACGTCTGTGTGGTTAACAATGAAAGTGGAATACGCAAGGAAAGCTAGAGCAGCTCAACACTTCGACTTCCAGTTGCAGCTAGTACCTGAACCTGACTGGCAGCCACTGCATTTAACTTTCAAGCGGATATGTACGCTCTTAGCAGCACTAAACACCTAGAAGGGATGACGAACCACAACGAAGTGGCACGCTAAACGCGATGAAAAGGCACATTCGACATGTTCCATAAAATGACATCGCTGCGCCTGTAAGCTCTTTTCATAGCTACTTGGTTGCTAAACATGTAGGCTGTCGTTGAGTGGTTTTTTAGCAAGTATAAAAGCAAACAAACAAAGAGGGTAGGTACATATTCCATATTCCAGAGACTCCAGACCAGATTGAGCTGCTACTTCCAAAACTGCTACAAATCGTTATATGAAAGTTGGAATAAAGCACCGAAGCAAAAAAAGCAAATTCCGAGAGATTAACGAAAAGCGTATTGTTCTAATCGTGTACAATTACAGCCTGCAAAAAGTGAATAGGGGAGGAAAAAATATTCTTCTGTGATTACATATAATTATGCACGAATATGGAGAGACGATGTCACTACTGAAATGCATGATGTGATGACGTGCAAGATAGCACAGAGTACAGAAAATGATGACGATCTGCATGATACATAGTAACAAAATACCGATACCACGTGAGTATGGGTGGTATCTGTATCTGTCAATATCTTCGTTTCTAAGTACTCTATGTCGCACTTCCCTTCAATTTCAAATCAGTTAAGCTGAAGTGCAATTTGTAGTTATTCATGTTATGCATACATATGTAAGGTCTAGGCCTTCACTTTTGATGGACGGATGATGACGAAATTGAGCACACAAGTTTTATCGAATAGTGGACGGACGCTTATGCCGGTTCCAGCAATAGAAAGTGGGATCAAAAGCTTTATTTTTCTCAACGGTATGACGTACATAAATTTTAATGGTTGATGGAAGTAGTGGCTGTAAAAGTGGAAAAATGCACCTTGTTATTGAGAGTTTTGGGCAGTTGGACCTCCTAGAACGAAAGCAATTTTGGTGCTTGATATTATGTATTATTTTCTTGTGCAAAATTAATATATTACATATGTGTATTACTAACACTAACAGACTGTACTACTACTGGCCATATTATTAGTTATAATCTCATTTTCTTACCAGTTTTTGCCAGATGTCTCGGAATTCAATAGAATGAGTAGGAAACGAAAAGGCAGATAAATTTTTTTCAGTGTCCTTGGTTAAAAATGTTTGTAGGGCAAGCTGGCGTTTTTTTGGAATGCATTCATTCGCTATCGCTTTTGTCATCATCACCTCGTCCGTTTTTTGCCTTTTTTGTAATTCTTTCTAGCAGTAAGTAGGGGCGTATGGCATTCTGGAATGAAAATGTTTTCTGGGCTTTATGCGAATACACTGACGCTGGTACTTTATCTAAAATACGTACGCTATATATAAATTGAAAGTGTGAATTTGCCCATTATTGCCTTTTTTGTAATTCTTTCTAGCAGTAAGTATGGCATTCTGGAATGAAAATGTTTTCTGGGCTTTATGCGAATACACTGACGCTGGTACTTTATCTAAAATACGTACGCTATATATAAATTGAAAGTGTAAATTTGCCCATTATGACATAACCTAGTAGTCCTAAAGTTTGCAGATGACACCAGACATATAGCATTAAATTTAGGGAACCTTGAACCTCCATCTTTCTTCAAATTGTTCGTGCCATTATCAGCCAGTATTTACTCAAGTCAGTACGTGGTTTTGCATTTATGAAATTGGGTGATATTCTTTCTTTACTTTTTACTTCCTCAGCAAACAAAAACCGAGTCATAAAACGGTTACTTGCATGTATATCGGTAGGCATATACTTGTGGTGTGCTGTCCACGTTATTTTGCTTGCATATAAGGAAAAGTTAAGCGGAACACAATTACATACCCCTAAAATGTTTTTTAGTATAGTTCTTTCGAACAAAGAAGTTTTTGTATTTTTTCATGCATTTTCAACTACGCCACTTTTACAAAATCACTTTAATTTTTACTATTAGGTTATATCAACAGGTTTTACTACCTATGTACCTACTACATGTATAAAAGAAAATACTAACAACTAACGATACGAATTGCTCATTTATCGTGTCCATGCTGTAAAAGGCTTGAAAAAGCACTGTAAATAAGAAATGCTTTTTTGCTGTTATTTTTATGTACTCTAAAAGAAATGAGTTACAAGTATAAAGCACGACAAAAATCCAAGTAGCATTACACACTCAATGATAAATCGTTGGTGGTGGAGGTGGTGATGCATGCAAACTCCCGTTGTGGTTCTCAACTTCTAACGCAATTCCATTAAAACTGTTATTACTACCCGTCATTCCACATCTCACCTTCAACTATGCGGTCATGCACAACGCACAAGGACTTTCTTCATAACGTTTCTTTTCTAAAACCTATGGCTTGTTACTTACNCATGCACAACGCACAAGGACTTTCTTCATAACGTTTCTTTTCTATAAGTTATGGCTTGTTACTTACATGGCAAGCCCGACATGTCCTTTTTGTAGGCGAATGAACGTTCCTTTGGGAGGGCGAGTACAGTCTATGACATTATTTCCTTTTTGCGTATTTAAAGTCAGCTCAAAGTTCAAAGTTGTACTGGTAAAGTGGTGAAAATGAAATTATAGGAAGAAATTTTGAGCTCCCAGTTACAACCCACAAACACTTCAACTATGCTGGCTGCTATTTTATTGACAAGCTAGTGTGTTATATGATGAGTCATAGGTGGTATGAAACAAACGATTAAAACTAGAATTTTTTAGACTGTGGCTGCTTTGTTTCTCTCCACTATTGATTCTTCCTGTTTTGCTGTACAGAATTTAATGGAAATTGGAAAGAACGCCTGTGGAATCTTAAAGAGCTCTGAGCTAGGTACCTACATGCAAATAATGCTTTCATGACTTCCTGATTTCTTTATGGGCACTTGAATCATTATACCTAAGTGCATTCACCTTTGCCCGACTATTTCCAGGTAGGGAAAGTTAAAAGTTTGAAGAGATTTGTTAATTGGCAGGCTTCATACAACAAGGAAGCAAATTCCATTAACATAATACAAAATAAAAAAAATGTTTTTCATTAGGATAATGAACTGGAGAGGGGAAACCTCAGTAGCATAATGAAATTACGACTATGTATGTGCTATTGTTCAAACTACTGAAATGCGTGCTTTGATGATATTTAATTATCGTGCATTTCGCCAGTTAAATCAATAATAAATGTTGGTATTTCCCAAACCCCATTGTCCAAATATTATTTTTTAGTACAGAAATGAAATACATAGAACAAAACTTGCCATGTCATGTCATCTTGTAACTAACTGTTCTGTATTTCGACGTAAAAGTAGCTTCTTGATCATGTGCCGCTGTGGCTGTGGTGGTCATTTCGATGCTCGGGTGTCCTTAGCGTGAGATTTGTGCAATGGAGAAATTCCGTGACCACTCATAGTTCATCATTATCATTAGTATAAAATCAGGACAATGCTTCGCTTTAGTTCTTGTGTTGCTGTTATTTTTTGCTGCTGTTTTTTGCTGGCTAGCAATAGTAATCTGCCGTGAATTCACTTTTACACGTAAAGCTGGGAGACGGAGTCCACAGTCCACGACCATCCATACTACTAGAGTTACCGCATCACCTAGCTAACATTTGATATCGTAGCGTGCAACTTTTCATGCAGTTTATCATTTGGTGCATCGATGACTAATCTATGGACTAACGAGGAACATTTTAGATAATAAGGAAATACATGAAACCATGATCTAAACCGTGAATAACCACTCATACGTGCTTACCAGGAATAGTCCAGTGTTATTTACGCTAAAAGTATCATTCATATGCTAAAAGTGTATTGTTTCCTTGTTCTGGAATTCTGTTTTGTCACACTGCTAAACATTGTAAAGCTATAATAAATACATACCTATCTACTTACCTGCATTCAACATTGAGTAGAGAGTTAGAATATGCATAGGTGCCTACATGTAATAATAGTGCGTTGCTCGTTAAATACGTAACCTATGCAATATGCAAAGATGACAGCACCTCCCACTATAGAGCTGATAAGAAGTTGAGTAACTTTCTCCAGAAATTGAGGAAGTGTAAACAGTAACGCTTAAAGCAATTTTTTCTTTAATAAGGCCAAGCCGTCGCGTCACTTTTTATTGCGGTGGTTTTTATAATTAAATAATTCTGGCCGAGAATATACATTTTATCAGGAGTGAGTAGAATATAAGCATTTTATATGCGTTTTAGCGTGTCCTCAAAATCCATAAAGTCATAACCCTTCCTTAAAATTCGTGGTTCCTAAAAATCACAATGGATAGTATCAATAAGCTTTGGGCTTATAAAGCCCAAGGACCAAGCTAAATTTTGTTTAAAAAATCCATTCCTTTGAAATGAATCATATATGTACCTATTGTCTCAATGGGACCCAGTGTTTTTGGTAAGACTGGCCAATTCATTGAGTTAAGTTGGGTTGGATCGGTTGAATGATAGCTTAACATGCAGTTATATTTAAAACGGTATGTACCTATTATTATTCCAAAGGAAAAGATGGTGCTATGTAATTTGAAATGAAAGGTTAGCTTGTGCTGGTTTACTTCGATGACTCGTGGGATATAATGAAGACTGCCCCAATCTACACTGTTAGCCAATATTTTTCCCCACTAAAATTTAAGCCAAACTATGTTAATCAGCTTCATCTTCAGAGTAGTTGCCGTTCTCGTTAATATAACATAGCTAAAGTCGCTGACGCAATAGGTTCAACGTTCAACATTAAAACCAACGGAAAAGGAAATGAGCTAATGACAAACTTAAACTTCATCCATATGAGTCATAGTTTTCCAAATACGTAGAGGTAATAATCCTTTTGTATAAAGCTTTATTTTACAAAACCATTTTCATTTATTTTTTCACTACATGAATGTGGCATTTACAACAAATATACTTTTAACTCACTTTTTACTTACCTATACACTATTTTTAAAACTAAAGACAAATCGTCTTTTTCTTCGAATTGTAAGTCGTCAGTTTAATTGGTACCCTATTAAAACTAGAATCTGTGGATCATGCTCTTTTTAGTAGAAAGCAACTTTCTTTCATCAAATGGATTTAGAGCTATGATTGCAAAGTGTATTCCCAATATACCTGTCTTGAACATTTGCATGATGGCTTGCCGTGCTGAACATTGACAATTGGAAAAGTCTTCACTCAATTCGAAAGTACCCGCATTATTATACTTACAATGTTCAGTGTTATGCATGCCATTTTATTTCTTTAGATGTTTAAATGATTACTGATTTATTATACTTCTGTCAAAAATGGCTTCAGATTCTGATTGCTTTGATTTGCATTTACATTAATAAAAATTAATGCCTGAAGTAAGCACTTAAACAACACAGACTAGGTATTATTTATTTTTTAGCACAAAGGAAGCACACAGGTAAAACTCTGATATATTTTCTTTTTTACATTGATATTTAAGTGTCAGTTATTAATAAATAAATTATGTCTATATGCATATTTATGTATGCTTGGGATTCTTAAAGCTTTGTTGGCAAACAATTAAAAGTATTGCTGCAGAAAATTATTTTTTAAAACCTAATTTTCGATTTAATAAAATACAGAGCCTTACTAGTACATGATATTAGTCTAGCAAAGTAATAATTAACAGAACATTTACATTTCAACTTGGCATTTGTAAAGTACCGAATATAATTAGTGTGTCGTTTTGTCTAAAAGTCTAAAACTCTGTTTCAGAGAAATCTACAAAAAATAAAAACTACTTTAGCTAATTGTAAGTACGACGAGTACATAAGTACTTTTTTATTCGAATATTACATAGATTCTATAAACTTACTAAAACATTTTTTTTTAAATTTTTACAACACATCCTATAGTTAAAAACACATGTCTAAAAACGCTGCTACGTTGTACATTATTCGCATTGCTTGCAACAAATACTATTTTGACTCCCACAGATTTAAAACATTGAAAACTACTTAAGCTACCAAACATAATTCGAAGCATAAATGCTTTTTTATCTATCCATCTTAAGCTACTTAAATAGCAGTCTATTCACACACCTATATTTTTACTAATACACAGTTTCATCTTTCCTCTACAATATGTATTTCAATTCTGACAACTCAGAATTATACGGTGACATACTAGACATAACTACTCACCGTTAATTCGTTATTTGGGTAGACAGCTTCATGTATGTATATACTGTACGAGGTGACTTCTCACTTTCCCCTAGATAAGTATTACATTGTGACTTTTTCACAGTATTTTTTAACCAAAAACTTGAATGGTTTTATGACATTTTTTTGGTTCTCTAGTCATTATAACTTCAGAAGTTGTTTTTATTACAAACAGTCTTAAATTTTATATAAAGTTGATGTCATACACGGGATGTGTTTGACAAGTCCAAACTACTTTAAGTACGTACGCCACAGACAAAGTGACAATTGATCAATTTACCATTTTATCCTATTCAACAGCGGAGCGTCACGATTCGCGACTTAAAACCCTCCAAATCCCAACTCCACAAAGTAAACATTCATTATTTCCCGCTTCCACTTCCACCATGAAGTCACATACATCACCACTCAACAAACATCTAGTAAAAGTCGTACGTGACTTAATATTTTACGTTCTATTTTAGCATATAGCAAATCACAGTGAATACTAGTAAATTGTGACTACAATTGTTTTACTACACTTTCGAAAAATAATATTTTTCGAAAATTTCGGTTGCTCTCCTAACACTATATTTCCTCAGTACACTCCTAAATCCGTAATTGACCATGCATCATAAAATAGCGTCACAAAATATCAACACATCCATATTGCACACACTAACACATTCAAAAACCTCATTCCTTTAATATACCTACCTATACGATATACATAATGGGCATGTTTTTTACAATAATACGAAAATACGTTTTCTTTGCTATGCCTTTTTAGTTTTATTTGATTTTTTTCACATAAGATATTTCGTTAGAAAATGAACCCCAAAAATAGTCAGTTGTTCAGGTTCACCATTTACGGGTATTTTTTTGCATAGCAGAAAGTTATTTATACAGATATACTTCGCATACAATTACGATACGATACTGCAAAAAAGAAAGTTATGTCTATAATTGAAATTGCTATCCCACAAACTACATTTTTGCTCTACGTCTACTACTACTGCCAAATGGTTTGTATAATATTTAAAACTGGAACATATATAAACGTATTTTATGCAGACTGATCATTTTAATTGTAACTTTGCTGTCTGAACAAAGCTGCAATTTCATCTGCACTTTTATTTTTAGTCTCGGGGACTTTAAACCAAATGAATAAGCATGCGAGG
>JAHZND010004928.1:0-10917 GCA_027744115.1 Acrocyrtus sp. NNG-2020 | reverse complement strand
TGAACTACAATGGCAAAATAGTGGACTGTGCCCCTACCATATATGTAATTTTGAAGCGTGCCATGTCGCATACTCCATATTCCACACACGCAGAATACAGCAGTAGTGTGGTCTGCGCTGCCGTTGGATATATTGCTATTTCTATTGTTGTCGACCTTCCTGGTTTATTCCAGTATTTTAATGAGCCTACAAAAAAGTTAAGCAGCGGTGGTGGTGGTGGTGGTGATATAGCGGTGCGCTAGTAGTAGCAGCAGAAGAACAGATGAATACAACTGGACTGGATTTGACCAAAATTACTACGCCTAATTTAATCGGTGGTCATTTACAAAGGGCAGAGGAATACATATATTTTATAGGTATTGTATACATGCTTCCTAACATGAGTGGACGGTTTTTTGGAGGGACACCGTTTTAATTTTTGTGCTGTGTGTATGCTGTGCACCCTATATTGTTAGTTGCTACAACTGCCCTGTCGATTATTTCATGCATAAAAATCTGCCGTTGTTTGTATCTAACGGGAAGATAGCTCTCTGATTCTGATGTGGATATGGGGATACGAAGAAAAAAAATAGTGGACGGAAAAAGTTTTTGGGCTCTTGCTCTTCGTCCTGGATCTCACTGCGTAATAAAAAAAAGGACAATGAGGCAGCACAACTTCATGTTTCTGTTATTACTTTGCGGACAACTCTGTCCTTACTTTATTGTTTTCTTGCCTGGGAACACATATCTGCACAATTTTTTTCAGAGCGAGGCTTTTTTTGGGACATATATGCTTAGCATTTTATATGATTTTGCTGACTTTTAATCAGCAGCAGTAGCAGCCTCCAGCAGACAAGTATGAACATGAACAGTCAACAGAAAAAAAACTGTTCCTGCTTTTTGTCGTTGATTTTTGCTGCTGTTGCGTTATGTTATAGCTACTTACTTACATTTTGAGTTTTGGGCATAAACGGGAAAAAATGTCAGTTTGTACTTTGTGCAAATTTCATTTTTGTGAGAAGTTTCGGATTAGAAACAGAATGTTTGGGAAAAGGGAAAGGAAAGATGTGTAGCTTGGTACATAATACTCAAGAAAATTGCTTCTAAAGTTGTTAAGAAGTTTAGAAATGCTTTGCAGATAAGTATAGGGAGAGCTCGGAAAAGGCTATTATTGCTGGAAAAGGAGATTAGCTAAAAAAAATACTATCTCTTATGTTGGCTTGCCATATGTACATGGAAGAGTGCACAAGGGAAAATTTAAGTAGAAAGAAAAGTAGATCTTGATGAGTCTTTTCACGTTTTCCAGTCGTAGTAGTTTCAGTTCAAAAAGTTCAAAATAGCCCTTATGCCATGCCACTTATCTCCTTTTGTTGGAGTAAATGAGTGAGTGGCGTAGATCAAATTCCTATGTTTAGGAAGTAACTAAGGCACTACTTTTTTATACGGAAAAAAGAATCCTTTCCTGTTGAATTTTTCATAAGAATACTAAAAAAATGAATTTATGGCGGTTCCTGTCACTTCATCTCTATGGAAAGCCTAAATATGTTGGAAACCCTTTTTCATGTAGATTTATTATAAAACTTGAAATTATATTTTTGAGATGGGCCACTTTTCAACTGTCAGACAATAGAAAAAAGTCGTTCATATTCCCCCTATAGTTGTACTGCTATTCGATAGGCTAGGAATGCTGAGCTTCCTCTCTAGAGTCATGTTTAGAAACTGAGAGTGAAAGTAAATTCGATCTTTACAGAAAGCTCCGCTGTTCTCTACAAGATGTCTTCCGTGAACGATGAGAGCGACAATTCGGTGGTGGGCGAGGAGACAAAGTCTTCCGTTGTGGATGATAAGGTCATGAAACAGGTTTTTAAGAATTGAAAATGCCCAGAACAGTCCAGTAATGAGTGGAGCCCCATCAGTTCAGGATACAACTAACGAGGCTGAAAAATTCGATGATGCTTCGGCAGTGACTGACGAGCTCCAATTGGAAACTGTAGCTGAAGAAGAACTCTCAGTGGTGGAGCATTCGGGCGAAACGGAAGCCAGAAGTAAAACTGCGGATAGAGCTTTTGGAGAGCAGACTGGAATTTCAATTGCTAATGGTGGGGCCTTAGAAGTGGCTGAAGAGTCTGGTTCAGGTGCCATGATGGAGGATGAAACTTCAGAAGTGGCTGTGGCTGAAGAATCCAGTGCAAGTGGTGTGTCTGAGGATGCTATTGCAGTGACTGAAGAGACCGGGTATGCCGAGGAGGCACAGGAAGCCATTTCAGAGGCTGATTCAGTCGCAGTGTCTGAAGACTTTGTCTCCGAGGTGGTTGAAGAAGCTAACTCTGTTATGACTTCAATGGTGGCTGAAGAAGTCAACTCGGCTACGTCGTCAATGGCCTCTGAAAAAGTTAACTCGGCTACGTCTTCTGTGGTGGCTGAAGAATCCAAGTCAGCTTTAGTAACTGAGGAAGTCTCTTCAGCTGCAGATACCACTTCAGAAACAGCAACGACCTACCAAGAGGAAACGGGAAGAAGTGAGTCATTCACAGAGAATTTGACGATAGCAATGTCCAGTGGAAGCGGAACCTTACTCGAGACCAGCATAAAGATTTCAGATGCAGCATACGAAACCCAAGAGGCTCTCGTCGGCGACGAAGGCCATTCAGTGGAAACCGAAAGTACCGAACAATTAGTTAGCGCCGAGGAAGAGGCTTTAGTACTGGCTGATGAGAGGGAAACTATGGAAGTGGCTAACGATGAGACTTCCGCAGTGGCTAATGGCTCCGAAGAAACTTTGGACACTTTGGAAACGGACGATGAAACTTTGGTAGTAGCTGATCTTATCGAAGCTACAGTTGTGACTGAAAATGAGAATAATGAAGTTATCCCTGATCCAGCCGAGCTGACAGAAGTCTTGGTTGTGGACTCCAAGAAAAGCCATGAAGACTCTGAAGCAATGAATTTGAGCGGAACCTTTTCTCAGGAAACATCTGAGCCACCCATTCAGCAACAGGATACTTGATTCAGCCCTCGATATAATTAAAATGTTTGCAAAGAAGTATATCGAATTCTTGGAAGAGGAGTGGCAGCGACGACGATCTGTTTGGAAGGAGGGACTAAAGCACTGCCAGGATAAGAAAACAATTGAGGACTCTGCTTATTCTTACGAAACGTTTGTAGAAGCCGTGGGTAATGGCAAAATCGCGCTACAGGTTCCATTTATACTTCCGGAGGTGACCTATGAAGCAACTGCAGAACTTGTTTGTGATGCAATTTCAGGTCTGTTTTTATTTTTGTTACGTGTTTTAATTACGAATAAATTCAAAATAAAATGTAAAATTTTGGACACATTTAGTACCAGAAACTGTGGTCAACTATTTGTGCGTGCCGGAAGAAGCAGTTTCTGGAAAAATTCCTCAAGTTAGCAATGTGGATGCGGAAGAAGAAAATGTTCCGTTGGTTCAAGTTCCAGTTGCAATAGATATTGCGGAAGTCACCGAGATTCAAAATAAAAAGGATGTTCCACTTGGGAACGAAGCCTCAGGAGCACCTGCTGTTGCACCTATAAAAGAAATTTATAAAGTCGCATCTAAGAAATGCACCGAACCCGAAGTGAATAGAAATGTTGGAGCTTCCGAACGGTATGACGCCGTTGTTAATGGACGTACTATTCCATGTTCATCACTGGAACATAAGATTCGAGTGGAAAATGCATTCCTGAAGCTGACCACTATAAAAAGCTATGCTCCAAGTTTGAAGGAAATGACGGTACTTTAAAAAAAACTATCGTGCATTTTCCAGAAATATATCTTTGGTGGTTCTACCATTTTCTAATTTTTTTTCAGGTCCTTCCGGGTGTACAAGTTCTTCGGTTTCTGGACCTAGAAGATTTCAAAAACTGCCGGTTAGTTAGCCAGTCCTGGAATGCTGCAGTTATCAACTCAGACAGATTCTTGGGTATGACAACATTTGTCCTCCAGAAGAAGGCGCTGAGAGCAATGGCAACTTTAGAGAACAGTAAAGTCCGCTGGCAAAATCTAAGATGCTCCATTCTACCATCAATGAAATTGTGCCCAGTCTATGACAAAAGGTTTCTGACAACTCTTCGCGTGACAGCTGCAACTTCTCGCAGAGAGCCACTGACCAACAGCTTGACTACAGTTATCCTTGAAGACATCGACATTGATAAGCAGCAGTTAGTCCGATGGATTCAAAGTTGCAAGCGTCTCAATTATATCGAAGTGATAAACTGCACCTTCCTCAGGACTTCAGTCAGCGTAAACATGGACAAGGCCAATACTGTTCTGGAGAAAGTTCAAACAATGAAGTTTTCCAGTATGGATACAGCCAAGTTGGCAGACGCTCTCCGCTTCTTCCTGCCAGCTACCCGCCATCTACACACTCTGGAAATTTTTCAGAAAAATGATGCGAAAGGGGGCGCGAAATCAGCTACTTTAACAGTTCGCAAAGGAGCCGAGGAAGATGTTACCGCGGTGCTGTGTCCTACTCTCAAGAAGAATAGCAAAACTTTGAAAAATATTGCCTTCGAGTTTGCATCAGCCAGGAACTATATGCTCCAGCAGAAGATAGTTGATACCTTACAGGCTTCGAATTTCCAACTGAATACTTTAGTCGTCCGAGCATCGTCCAAAATCCACCCCCTTCTCAAAATTGAAAGTTGTGCTTTGTAAACCTCAAAATTGTAGTATTCATTGCCACCAATTGATATATACTCCCCCACTTTAACCAACCCCCTCGAAATTTTTTTCTTTGAATCCACATTCTCTTAATATTCAACTTATATCCAAAATTGTCCGTGCAATTGTAAAATAATAAAGTCTACTATCAGGAGAAAATGAGCAATTTTTAGATTATTCATAAATAAACTTGAAATCAATAATTTTTATGCGTGTCAAAAAGTTGTGTCATTTTCAGCTCAGCTACGTACTTCTGACAAAACTTTCCCATCGACTATAATAGATAGACAAATAATGAAATAATAATACTTTAATTCCCATCTTCATTGTTTTCGGTATACTGAAGCCCATAAAGCGTAGTAGCCATTTTTATGTGTAGGCGGTGTCAGCGAATGTCTCATTTTTTCGAGGAAATACGCATTTTTTTTAAAAAAAACAGAAAGTCTTGAGAAAGAAGCGTGCTCTTTTATTATTCATAGGATAGAATAGCTCCCGAAAGAAAATGAATATTTTTTGCTTTAGCTCCTTTTTACAAGAGGCAAGAAAGGAAATCTCTTTATGAAAAGTTTCTTCACTGGGGCGTAATTTTACGGGAATGTGAACATATGTTAAAGTTTACAATGACAAAAAAAAGTTTTCTTCTGACTCCAGCAAATGCCGCACTTGTAATATTCAGTTTTTTAGGAAGATGAAAATGAATGGGGAAGATGAGGCAATAATATTAATATGGCTAATATACGGTGTGGGGAAAGTAGGGAGGCTCTGTTTGATATCACTAACTTCCAATTATAGTGATTTTACTCTCCTTTTAAATGACTTCTTCATTAGCGGCTGCTTTTGAGCATGTTGGACAGAGCGTAAAATGTTCTTTTTTTGGTGTGACCCTCTCCCATGACGTTAATTTAAATGATGCTTTTCCATGTTCTTAATGTGGTTTTTTGTTTAAAATTTTGTGAAAGCTTTTTATACCTCTTTCGTGTGGTTTTACAGGAGGGATCGCTGCGCAAAATTCAAATAACGTTAATGGCAAAACAATCTGCGTTTGAAACCGCACGAGGACACCATCTGCATCTGAAGGGGATGTGACGCGCGGGAATGTCTCACACCCACACCGTGTGGGAATGGAATGCAGCTCCGAAAAGCTTCGGAATCCATTTGGCGCAGTGTTTAATTAGAAAAAATGAGTAAAAGAAAATTCATTTCGCACAGTGCAGTGTTGTAGAAAAGCTTGGAAGGAAAAGTGGAGTAGACAATTTCACAATTTTACTCTGTCTTGGCATACTAGTGCAAGGGAAAAGTGCAAGGATTATTAAAAATCGTTTCCATTGTCTTCATTAAAATACTAAATAAATAAATAAATAAATAAAATAGTATATGCATAGTGCACGAATCATTGATGAAATGTGACAAATTGTCTTGAAAAATTTTTTTATGCAATAAAAAAAATTAGGCCAGTGATGCTCTCCAAGTTGCTGTGTTGCGGGAATGTCTCACACCCACACCGTGTGGGAATGGAATGCAGCTCCGAAAAGCTTCGGGATCCATTTGGCGCAGCGTTTAATTAGAAAAAATGAGTCAGAGAACATTCATTTCGCACAGTGCAGTGTTGTAAAGAAGCATGGAAGGGAAAGTGGAGTAGACAATTTCACAATTTTACTCTGTCTTGGCATACTAATGCAAGGGAAAAGTGCAAGGATTAGTAAAAATGAAAAATCGTTTCCATTGTCTTCCTTAAATTATATGCATAGTGCACGAATCATTGATGAAATGTGACAAATTGTCTTGAAAAATTTTTTTATGCAATAAAAAAAATTAGGCCAGTGATGCTCTCCAAGTTGCTGTGTATGCACGTGAGATAAGACAAAAACGAGAACTTTAATTGCCTTTTTTCCTCATAACAGTCAAAATTAACATTTTATTTTAAATCTAGCGAAATAAGTTTTCTGCAAATAGTAAACAATAAGCGAGGAAGTTGCCAACAAATTAAAACAATGTTTTCTTTTTCTACGAAGATAATATTACATTTTTGTCATAAATACCATACTTCTTCCTAATTCATAAATATGAATGAGTTCAGAGAGCTTTTCGTAATTTACACTATTTTTACAGTCACAATCAGAAATTCAGGCTAGAACTAATTGTAAGCAGAGGGCGCACCCACACAACTATATATAAACTCTGACATTTATACACTCCAAATACGTAACAGGACTAGGAATATCTTTCAGACTAATTAGCATGACGTCGATGTAGGAGTGACTGGTGGTGTGTCACAAATAATATCGCTGCCTTCCACATGATAAAACACTACCGGCTTATTTTACGGTTGACATTCACACTTGAACAGCTTTAACAACACTCTTGCCTTGCCTAAAATATATATTTAGGAGATAGTAGCCAGTTTAGTATCTAAAAAGCAGCAGCTTAACCGAAGTACGATGTACACGGCGAGACCAAACAATCCGATCCCGTTAATAAAATCAGAAACAAACTCACTTCATGTTCCATAATATCTCTTTGGTTTATGCACAAACACCATTAAAAAAATGAGATGTGGGATGATGACATTATTCACGCGGGTAGTATTCCAAGGACAACATGCACTTGTATATGATTATTATGCTCTCATAGATATATTTATTCTACAATTCCTAAAAGAAACTGTTTTTTACAATATGATAGGGGTTATATATGATGGAAATGGTGGAATGTAGTGTAGTAGTATTACTATGTAACTTGTACTAGAAATATTTTTATGTCATGATTCAGTGAGTAGATAATTAATGTAAATGTGCTAATCTGTCGCGAAAAGTGTGAACTGGGGAAATTGACTATACACACGTTTGCTTTACTCTATTTTCCTTACAAAGCCCTACAAATTACATCACAATTCGTAAACGAGCATTTATTTCCAGGAAAGTTAGTTATTTCAGTAACTTTTACTTACCTAAACTCTTCTTCCAAACCTTCAAGGTTACAACGACATTTTTTTCTTATACAATTTTTTCTACTTTTTTTCTGACAGCACTCTTTGATATGAGTATTAAATTGATTTCATTTCATCCTCATTGATTACATTGATTGACACTGCTATAATAATTTAAGTTAACAGCTTTCAGCTTATATTCAGCTTTGTATGTATGTATGCACTGGGGCAAAGTGAGAATGAAATTTTTTTCCAAGTTTTCAATTTCCACCTGAATAAGTATTAAAACTATTAAAATTACGATAAATATAAATTAAATTAGCAAATATTCTTTCAGATTTACATTATTAGAGCAAGTCTTAATTATACATGATACTAGATGGGAATGATTACGAAAGTTAAAAGTGATTATAGAATATTTCGAAGTACAATCTTGTAGAGTTTGCATTACGATTCTGGTAGACCCACTGGATTAAATGTTATCATATTTTTACTGAATAAATTTTTACCTTTCTGTATAATTTTACAATTTACAACTTTAGAAGACAGATATACAGATATCCTGTCATTGTACCTACATTTTGTAAATATCAACCAACCAAAGTCCCTCAGAAATTCAGTGGTTTTAATTATATTATAATTAATACCCATTAAATTTCTACGCCATTAAAATGCCCTGCAATGCAGAAGGAATATGTTCCCTAAATGATTACACAATGCATAGAGCACAAAACATGCAATTCAAGTTCATCGGGAGTTTCCTTACATTATCCTAAAAGACAAACTTGTTTAATTTTACTGCAGCCCTTCTAATAACCTACCTTAAGGCTAAAAATGTCCCCTAAACTTTTTTTTACTTAAGACTGACTAAACACTGGCCGAAAAGTGGACCGACGAAACTGAAACTACACAGTGGAGAAAGTACCCAGTAGCTTTTCCAAAATAGACTTTCTTTCTGCTGTTTGTTTGAGTTCGCTCCCCCGGTGGTGAGGGAGAACTTACACAGAAACTTTTCGTATAATAACTAATTATGCATCATTCCCACAAAATCCAGCCAAAAACATACACAGGTTAGATCATAATTTCATTATATAAACATCTTATAAATTAGTACTTTGCCCGTATAAAGAACCGAGGCGGAGTTCTTCCGCCTCATCCATGCCAGAATTAGCTCGCACATCATAATTTTGTTTTATAATAGAAGAGCGGGCATTTCTCAAGGAAGTTTAAATCCACGCTTAGATTTACAATTAGTGAGATCCTGAGAGCGCTAAGTGGCTCGTGCTCACTACATTTCTAAAGTTTCTCAGCTGCTAAGGAAAACTAGCACAGAGATTGTGCGTAGTGCCCTACTGCTAACTGCTGCCAGTTAGACCCAAACTTTCTAAAAGTAATAGAAGTATTCATAGTGTGACTCAGAAATTGGCTAAAAGATAGCTACAGCCTATTTAGAAAGCCTTTCGACAGCTAAACTAGTAAAACTTACAATAAACAAAATTAAGTTTTTTTTGGTGGTGCAGTAACAGCAACATTCCACACACCCGAGTCAATACTGAATTTATATCAAATGTACCCTTTCGTCTTAAATTCATTTGTTGCGGTCCACATCACCATTAATCATTTGCCTTGCTTTTCAGAGACCATTACCAAACAAAAGGAAATCTTTTGACTTTCATTGAAACAGTTTCCGTAAAAATGCTGGTAGTGTCTAGAGGCCAAAACACAAAGTCTGGCGTTTGTATTATTTCATGGGGAAGGGGAAAGTGCTACTTTTTGGCTTACGTGTTTGTGAGTGAGTTTCGCTAGAGGAATGGGTGATGCACTCAACTATAAATTTTTGTAGCTTAATAGGAGCATGAGTGACAGCGGAAGTAGCGTTGTAATGTGCATTGTAGCTTTTTAGCTAATGGTGGCTTTGCCAGCTGCCGCTCACTAATATCCCAAGCCTAACCCCAAGTCGCAGATGTAATTGGCACTATCCAAGTCATCAATATCGGCGCGCACTACTTCAGCTACAACTTTATTCGCATATTTCCCACTGGAGACCAACCGGATTGTAGTCATCTCGCAGAATATGGTTGTCGCTTTACTCGCTGTAGGGAAGAGAAAAGAAGAAAAAAACCAATTTCTTTCAATCTTTGTTTCTTGTAGGACTTTCCCTTAATAATCTACTTTCACTTTAGTGGACCACTACTTTTCTTTTCGTCCCTTTGCTAAACTTACTTCCACTTCATCCATCACAGCATCACTACCCCAGCTTTTTTTGGAATTGCCTCCCTTCAATCACTCTCACTCGAGTGGTTTCACGTGAAATCTTATCATATTTTAGTATTTACAATAATACTTACATGGATGAGGCTGGTACCCGCATATCTCCTCCACTGGCTCTGCCTTAGATGTATCCAGACTGGACGAGCCTCCGATTTGCACGAAGTCCTCCATCCCCAATTTTGCGCACTGTTGATTGCGTAGGTTTACCAATGAGAAATGATGTCCGTGAAGAGATGACATTGTAGTTTCAACAGTTCAATTTTGCCACAACGAAAAAATATCAAAATTCAAAGTATTACTCAAGTTGGGTAAACACTCATCATTCTAAAAAAAATGTGGAATTCTATCAAGCACTGTGCTGGATACAAAAAGGAAACTGCGTGGGTAGCAAAAACTCATTCATAAATTATAAGGCAAGCAGCACAACAATTAAAATATATGGAGGCTTTAAATCCCTGAAGCATAATGTTACTCCATGACAAATGGATTGAAGTGCAGCTGAAAGTTTGGAATGAAATCGACAAGTGCGATTTTCCGTTAACAATGAAAACAAAAAAGCAAACGTTAGATATTAGACACATAACTCTTCAAAATCTTTCCCAAACTGGTAATTTCCGTTAAAAAAAATGTGGTGTCATGTGGTAATATCCATACACACCGGCTGTTGCTGTTGCAGAGCTTTTTTTAGTGACAGCTTTGACGTTTATATGCCATTAACAACATTATTGCCTATCAGATCATCAGACTATAGCTATGCAGAAGAATGAATCATAAACGCTGCAGCTGCATGATACAACTACCTCATATTTTGCGAATGGACTCTGATGAATTAAACTGTCAGTGGTGCTGTGCCAGCGCGTAAATCTTTCTCATCTACGAGATTCGCCAGAGAGACAAGGCTATAAGGACCAGGACCAGGCTGCGGCGGGTATAAAAAATGTACATGATTTTAATACTCAAAAGAGACTTTGTGGTGGGATGTAAATGACGTGTTAAAAAGCAACTAGTCGAAAACACAGAACGTGATAAGTAGGCCAGATTGAAGTCAACTTTCATTTA
>JAHZND010004927.1:0-10232 GCA_027744115.1 Acrocyrtus sp. NNG-2020 | reverse complement strand
CTTGTAAATGACACTGAATAGGAGAGCTAATTGGCTACTTTTGGAGCATTTCACTGGAATACATTTTCCCCTTAAAGGCTTTGCTTACATTTAAAAAGAGCTCATTACCGAACAAAAAATATTTTTTTCGCTAGTGGTGGTGGCGGTGGTGGAAAATGGAGAGGGTCCTCCAGGTAAAAAATAAATTTCTAAGAAAAAAAAACTGTAGCATAAAATTTGCTCATTTTATTACAAAGTTTGCCTAAACTTTTGCGTCGATTTTTCATGTACACGTAAACCAATCATTTTTGTACCTTGCCAGACATCTCACCACCTCCTTCTGTGTTCATTTTAAAATAACAGAAAAAACATTTTCTCCGCATCTTGTTTTTTCACTTCCTAATTTTATTACACTCCTGCCATCTCAGTTTAGAATCTTGTAGGTAGGTGCTATGCATAGTCCCTGCTAATGAAATGTTTTCCACCTCACCGTACGTGTTTCAGTTCGCTGGGTAGAACATTTTTTTTCATAGTGCAAAAAAAGTTCCGCTCTATTTCAATCCAATTTTTATGGCCTGACCTTGGCGTAATTGCAAGCATTATATGCATATCATCGTGTATCGGTATCATCACCATATCCATTAAAAACTCTGTTCTCCTTCGTACCTATACCTATACCCCTCAGTATTTTTTTTTACTTCTTTACCATAAATTTTAATGTTCCTGCACTTCTAACGGCGCGCTCCTTCACTATCACTCACTGAAAGCAATTAGTCTAGTGAGTGAAATTAAATTTAATTAACTTATTAAAAATTACTTGCTACCATTTTCCTTTTCAAGTTTTTTCAACATCTCCAAATTTTGCAAGATATTCCAAGGCAAGGATGCTCTTAACTCAGAAGGCCCTTGCAAACTGAATTTGCTAATTTTCTACTGCATTATGCATAAATGTCAATGTTACGGTCGTACAATATTTTTTTATAATATCTGGAGAGCCGAAAGGAGCAAAATGGCGAAACTTAGAATTATCTCTCAATTCCTTTTTTTTACTATGCTTCAGTAAGAGCAGCAGTTTTTTTTAAATGACGCAGAAAAACACATTTTTTTAAAAAAAACGTTGTTAGCTTTTTTTCCCTTGTCGTCGACATACTAAAAACTTATTTTTTTTTCTTTTTTAAATTGGAACTTGTTATCTACAGTGCTGATCGTTCGTTCCGTCTTTGTACGTATAATTTTTGCTTTGCTAGTCCTAGTAAAAAACTTTTTTACACCAAATATGTGTGCTCGCTCACACTGACTACGACCACCAAACCGTGCAGAAATATTTTTTTTTCGTATAGCGCCATCCTCATATCCTCATCCTGCAAAAAAGGAACATACCTAATATTCAGTATTCTCCTTATCAGCGATCTGTTCCTCTCGCTACCGCTGTGCCATTCCATACACCAAAACCAACCATGCACTGTATTAACGACGGGTTTGAGCTGAGCTTCAGCCGCAGCGATAAACTTTCTTTGTTGAGTCCCTACCATACCACCATACCCTGCTATTTTATTAATGTGCTATAAATGATGGTAGTAAAAATAGTTTGCTGCTGCTAGTTGCTAGTCGCTCTCAACTAACAGGAGTCTCCTAATGTCTGTAATATTTAACTTTCGATGGCCACCCCAATAAAAATCGTTCTCCTCAAGGATAATTACCTGGGATGAGCGCGTGCTTCTGCACTGCATTTTATTGTTAGTGTTATGTATGAGTGCTTAAAGAGTTGATGCAACGGATGGAATTATTAGTATTCGCATATGTAAATGCTTCCGAATTCGCAAAGGAAGAAGAAATAACGGAAAAAGGTATTTACCTGGAAAAACTTCTGCTATGACTTCCGTACTTCCGGTTGAACAGAATGGTGTTGAAGCTCCGACTCCTACTCACACTTCCTGAGTCCATCTTGTCGCGTTTCGTAATAGAAGAATTGTATGAAGAATCCGTTCAGTACTGTTTTCGTGGCGTGGTTGAACAGAATGGTGTTGAAGCTCCGACTCCTACTCACACTTCCTGAGTCCATCTTGTCGCGTTTCGTAATAGAAGAATTGTATGAAGAATCCGTTCAATACTGTTTTCGTGGCGCAACTAAATAAAAAGAGATAACAAAAGAGACAATTAGACAACGAGGCTCCATTTCCAACCATTAAACTTAATTAGTACTCTGGCTGATTAACATTAATCATAATCAATTAAACGTTGACAAAAATATTACGTTTGGGGACAACCGGAGAATAATGAAACTTTTGCTGTCTCATCCCCATCAAAAAAAGAAACTTTCTTTGGAGGGTCCACTCACTACACAAAATGCTGCTTTTTATCTTATGATGCCAGCAAATATCTAGCAGAAGTGCCGAGTGCAGCACAGAAGTTAATTCTTTTTTTTCTGTTTTTCGTTTGACTGAGCAAAACACGGAATGAGAATGGGGAGCTGCGTGACAAGTGTGCAAGCTACAAAAACTGCGATTTCTTTGTACATCAATAAAAATGTTTACAAAGTGGCTTGTGCAATCATACAAGGAACAATGCAGCATTTAAACTGAGGCTGACGTTAATTAATAAACTTATCCACTTTAATACAAGCTCCACGGGGGAATGCTGGTTTGCAGCAAACCAAAGAATAAAAATTGTTCTCGAGTTTTATACATTCATCTCCTAGTCCTAACCCCTAAGGAGGGAAAATACAAGACAAATATGCAGATGCTGATACTGACTCCTACTCCTGAAATGAGTTAGGTCTGGGTTGACGAACGATATGAAACTAAAATTTATCTCGATAGACCATCTAAAGTCCTGAAGCTAGTATGATATTGCTAACTACTACTAAAAATGGTTACTTTGTCTGCTATTTATGTTCAATCAGGAATGAGAGGAGACGCATGTTTGCATTGCGCAAATATTAAAAAGATTCTTAAATATTTGACAAGTTATGCAACAGCAACTGCTCGCATGCAGATGCAGCAAATATACTACGCAGTAGGGTCTACAGTGCAGTAAAAATTTTGTTATTAACATTTTGGCAAATTACTGAAATATAATTTATACCCTAAATGCATAATTGTGTCTGCGTCATAGCACGCAAAAAGTCAAGTCACTGCTGCTATAACGTACACACATATCCGACATCCAACCAAATAAAGTAATAATAATCGCCTGCAGCCTAACGTTAACGTCTACACTATCGATTGGCCGGAGCTTTTTTTAATGTGCAATTTAAAACGGAATTTTACAACATCCTCTCTCCAACTTATTCCAATCCATCACAGTGTTAATTACTAATGGAATGTTTTATGCAATTTCAGGCTCACATTTCACATCAGCAGCAGCCAGCTCAGTCAGAGTAGCAGCGCGAGCAGAGAGATCCAGCACAGCTTCTCACTTCTTCTTCTCTGTTTCCAAAATGGGGGAAACTGTTCCATGTAAAAAATCACACTGCAACCTTCACATTCACATTTTCTCTCTTTTTTTATCAGCAGCGGGAGAAGAGCGAGTTCTCGTGGAGTTTGGAGTCATAAATATTCACTCTTTTCACACTTTGCTAAATAGAAAAAAAGATGAGATGAGTCACTGGCTTCCTTCCTTAGCTTTCTTTATCTATTTCCACCAGCATCATATCATCACCCAAATAACTCGCAAAAATTTTTTTTTCGCAATAATCAAAAAAAACTGCTGCAGCGTAACAATAAACTACTACAAGAGCTTCTCGTTCGTTATCATTTTTCTTTTTTGGCTACACAGTAAGAAAAATCGTATATTTCTCTCTCTACGCTATTAGCTAAAGAGCTAAAAGCAATTTCTAAAGAAGAAAGAAAATTCAGCAATTTTCCTGGAAAACTGTCAATTTACTGCTGAACCATGCTGCTCTTGTGCTCCACTCAAGAGTGAAATCAGCACTGGCAGAAAAACCATCTTTTTCTCGATCTTTTTCTACTCAAGCCATCTCCAAGCTGTATTAACATTTTTCAAGGTCTTTCCAGTCCGTTATCACAGCTTTACTTCGCACGACTCCGACTCACACGTTTTTCCAGTGAAAATAACGCTATCCAGCTATCCAAGGAGAACCACTACTACTACCACTACAAAAAGGAAAAAAAACTTTTTTGTCAGGAGAAAAATGGGAAAAGCTCATGTGTACTCTTCCTTATACTTTTCCCCTTCCCTGCCTCTACCAACTACCAAAAACTACACACGTTTTCTCCTATTTTTATGGTGAAATATAAGCACTGCTTTATGAAATCGTATGGTGTACCGCCATAAAACAGGCACACAGCTCGAGAAAAGGAATGGAGTAAAAAGCACTCCTATTTTTTTATATATCCACAGTCACCTCCAAAAAAGCCCAGACCAGACTACTTCCACCACCGCCGTCGACCCACCATCATCACTACCACCACCGATCACTATCTCCTCCTTTCGCTTTTACTTTTCTCCTCTGTCTCAGTTTTCTACTAGTGCCCCTTAAAAATAAGGCATTTTTGCTATGCTTCCTCTCTGCTCGCCATCCTTACAAGCACTAAAAACAAGAGCTTCAAGAGAATGCAGACTTATTCTTGAGCAGTATTAAACTTTATGCCGCATGGCTGTAGTTTTGGTAGTCGTAGTCTAGCTAAGAAAATGAATGCATTTTATTGTAGCAGTAGCATAGCCGTAAGCAGTAAATGTATCCTCATAAAGCACGTAAGTCACTCTTCATTGCATTGCTATTGCTAGTGTAAAAACCCAACAGAAAAGTGCATCTATTTTTTATGAAAACCTTTTTTTTATTCTATTTTCTCGAGAAAAAAAAGCTTTTTCTCAGTCCCTTTCTTCACCATTTGTAATATAATTAAGGGCTGAATAGTATCAAAGATAAAAGGAAAACGTCGAAGCTGAAGCTCAATTTCAACTCGTGTAGGCCGTCACATTACCAATAGAGCGTGGTGAGGATATTAAAAGCTACTTGAAAAAAATAAGGCTTTTTTACTCTTTTCATAGCATTCCTTTTTAAAAACACTTCATTTTCAATGTTACCCTTTCGCCGAAGGAATGAAGGAATGAATGGGTTAGGACTTGAGCACATAAACAATTCATATTAGAAAATTTGTGTGTGTACCTAACTCACATTTTTTATACTGTTTCCTTCATATATCGTACACGCCACATATGTATTTAGCGTAGGAAATGTCAGAGCGGCTCAGTTTATTGTATGTAGATTAAGCGTGGCTACAATCAATACAGAAAAACGGCGAGTTGCGAGTTGCCACTACGACCCCGGTGTGTTCTATTGATCCACTCTAAACTGGAAATAAATTTGGGGATGGAGCTACTAAATGGGAAATAAAGTAGTGAACCGGCTGCAGCTAGATTTTCAGACTGAAAGTTGAAGTCTACCTCTACCTTAGCTTGGGTTATTATGGGCTTAGGGTTTTCCTGGAAATGGAAATTGTTGCATAATTAAGGGACTTCATAGATTTCGGAAAAAAATTGTCTGTGAGATATTACGGAGAATCCGAAATTGGTTGTTTTCCCCAATTTTGACAGAGGAAGACGTTGAAAAGCACACCACACTAGAGAAAATGGCTAACCATGCTGCAGTATGGTATTTTTTTGTGGTGAGTGGTGACGTTCGGGAAAGAAGAGAGGGAAAATTATAGTTGCTAAGTCTAGTCACGTTTTTATTGATGTAGCACTGATAGAGAAATAGTTCGAAGAAAAGGGGACTAGCTGGAGAGAAAAAGCGCACAAGGTGCATGTCACAATTTTGGAAAGTTGGAGAAAAGCTTGTTATTTTGTAGGCTGGAGAGGACCTCTAAATTTTTATGCTTTTCCGTGGATTATATGTTGGGCGTGGGAAATGGCTCTGCACTGATTACATGACTGGTTTACAGAGTGCAGAAAGCCAGAAAAAGTATAAAAAACTTTTTTTCTCGAATTAAGTCACTTGAGGACTTGAGAACAAAATACACTTATTCCAATTCACACTCCTTTTCCAAGTAGCTTTTGACTGGATTTTTCCTGTGGCGACTGCCACACGTATGAACTGACCTAAGAGTTTACGTGCAATTGATTGCTACCGAAATTTTACCATAATTGGGCTAGAGAGACTTTACAAAACTAAATAAAAAAAGCCGCTGAAGGTCTTAAAATTCCTCCGTTTACAGTACAATGTCAAGAAGTCAATAAACTTGTGAAGCCCCGGGAAAAGACTATAACTTATTCGGTGGCAGATGCAAGTGGAACGCTTCCCATGTGTAAACAGAGAAAGTGAGGCGGGGAGCGGAATAAATACTGCAAAGTGTAATTATAATTTATTTTTTATGTAATGAAAGGGGTCATTTCCTTTGCTTCTTTTGACAGGGCAAAGCCTGCACTAAAAGGAGTAGGAGTAGTAACATTTGTAAAGCTTGCAAAAAGCGAGCGAAAAATACATCTAAATATTTGTATTATGTGGCATGTGCTTACTCACACATTCGTACTTCGCGTCGTAGTTTTTGAAGCGCAAAAACTTTTTTTTTCAAAGATTTATGAGCAGGAAGTTTCCGATAAAAGGAGACGTAGACATGATGAAGCATTGTGTGAGTTGTAGTTTAAGGGAGCCATAAAAGGAATTGGACGCATGAAGGCTTCCCAAACCTGGAAGGAAATTACCTATCAAAGTGAAAAATCTTCCGCTAACGACAGAGCGCTATCCTTCCGTTAAAAAAAAATAAAAGTTTGCGGATATCTTCACAGTTGAGTGCTTCCACACTTCCACTTTCCACAGCTTCAGAAATGGGGACTTTAACAAAAAAATAAATCTGGTGAAGTGCGCGCGAGATTTCATTTAAGATACGAGATAAAATCCAAACATGTCACTGCTCCACATGGACTATGCAATTCTACTTCCACTCTGAGAAAATAAATAAATATTTGGGAAACTAATGAAATAGACCAATTCACAATTTCTTCATGGACCAATACTTCATTTCCATAGTCCATGACACAAATACGTTTTTTATCCACGGACGTAACTGTGTGGTGGGGAGTTAAAGTGGGAGAAGGTGCTTGAGCTTTTGAATAGATTGAACAGATATGGCACCAGCTAAAGATAATCAATACAGTGAAAATGGACGGAGCAACAGTCAAAAAAATAAATATACAAAAAAAATTAACTTGAGCTAGCAAACCCCAATCAATTAATGAATTATGGATGTTTATTTTTACGAAATGGAAAATATCTTTGACTTGTGCTCAGCTAAAAAAAGTATTTTTTTGAGGTCGACAGTCGACCATCAGACAAAGCCAGCAAAGAGCAAAAAAAAATGTTTAAAGCCTCCGTCCCTACTTAAGACTGCCCTTTCTAAAAACATTTCTTTTAATTGTATCTTGTTTGGTCCATTTCCCCCACACGAGTACGAGTATTTTACGTGCAGCTGCAATTTCTCAATCAGCAGAGTACAAAATTGTAGCGTAAGTTCTCAGGCATTAAAATAAGCACTAAAATGCTTTACAGCGGCAGACTGCAGAGGCAGACCCTTCTGCATCCTGTCTTCAGTCTTCCAAAAGTAATATTCTTGCTCTAATCATCAGAGGAAAAGTAAGTGTAGTAGTAATAGTAATCAGCATGGATTTTATGAATTTGACCGAGTTCCATAACAAAAGCGAAGAAAATAGTAACCAGCCATGTTTAATATAATAATCTGCGATCCGACTTCCTCCCAAATTAAATTCATCAGCTTATCCAATAAAGTGTAGACGATGCTGTATTGCTACTGTACTTGCCTGAATTATATCAGCAAAATTTAATTTAATTTGCTGATGGCTGATGGCTGATGGATTCGAGGAAAACCGGAAAAGACTATTTTTAAGACAGTTTTTTTTCAAGAACGGGGCAACTTGATGATATGCAATAGTGATAGTATGGTGCCTACACTCAACATAAAGTTTACAGAAGACCTCTACAAAAATCTCCTCTTGAGAGTGCATCCCTGAAGTAGATCGATTTTTATAAAAAACAGAAAATGAGTTAGCAGACCTTAACTTTTCAACGAGGGAAGAAACGTAAACTAATACGGTATAACATCATTAGCCACGCCGACGTTCTCTGATGCTAGTACGCGTATCCTCTTTTCTTGAGAAAAGTGGCTTAGTTTAAATAAAACTCATCTTAAAGGATAAATATAAATAAGCAGTTTTTTTTCGCGAGCGTAAAAAGAGCACTCTTTAAATGTTTTTTATATGAGCTATCCCATCCGCACATCCACTACACGCAATAAAGAAAGGAAAAACTGAAAAAAGCATTTTCGTTTTCATCATCATCAATCATATCAAATTCATTATCACCTGGTATATGCTCTATGTATTCTGACTCTAACAAGTGCTTTTGGCCAACTTTTTATTTTGTAAGGTATACAATTAAATCGATCATCACTTGCACTAATTGGGTTAATAATGAAAACATATTTTCGCTCATTGCCCTAAACCATATCCCCGTTTACTTATACACTTTTAAGGGTTACATTGTTTACGTGTTAGAGAGTAATACTTTTTTAATTACACTCTAAAAATATATCTTTTTTTTACTCGTGCTTACACATTTTTCAAAGAAAAAGCCCTATTACAAAATGTGTAACTTTTAGGTAGTGAAAAATACACTTTTTTTATAATTGCTAAAGCTTGTCTGTGTATTTCCTTTTCAATTTGAGAATAGCGCGCTAACAAAAAATTCACTTTTCAACCTATTCATCATCACAAAACACCTCTTTTAAAAAAAAGATCCTTCTTTTTTGCATTCAGAGCCAACACAATTTTGAAACTGCTTTGCTTTGATTATTTTTATTCTTTCTTTTTTTTTCTTCTAAATGAAAATCTCACTCTCGGTTCTACTCTCCTTCTTCTTTCAGACATCCCTTTTGAAAAAAAATCTGATTACTTTACTAACCCATTATTTTAGTTATACTTATTTAAGAAAATACAACACTCAAAAAAACAGAAACGGAATCTTTATTTAGTTTGTGCAACTCCTGTGTAAAAAAAACTTATGTAAAAAAGTGAATCTGAAAAATAAGCTGTTCTACAGTGAGCTTTACAAAACACATTCAAAACCATTCGGAGACGCAAAATATACATTCAAAAAGGTGCATTGCACTTTCATTTGTAATTTTGTACAGAAAAAAAAATTCTGCGAAAAGGGAAATAATTTCTTTCTTTTTTTAAAAACTTGCCAATTATTACCCTACATTTAACTGAAAGATAAAGAAAAAAATAATATTGCCTGAAAAAAAACTTTTTTTCTAGTACAGAGAGGAGTACCATCTTCGTCTTAGCTTACCATAAATCATTTCATTTTCGCATTCCTGCAAAATTATTCTTATTAATGACGATTACGACTTCATTGAAGCTCTATAACAAGTGGGCAGTACAGCCACAGCCAGCACAAAGAATTTTTTTCTGTTGGTTTGCAATGTTTCTTCTGGTTAAAAAATTCTCTACCATTAAATCATCGATCTCACATTTAGTCACAGTCAGTAAGCCAGTCAATAATGGCCTGCGATGATTTGAAAAATTGAAAAAAAATGTACCAAACTGCTGTAAAAAATTTAATTTTCATGCATTTTGCTATCTTCTCAATTTAATCTTTTGCTGTAGTGCCATTGAACAAGATTTTTATTTCAGTTAAAATAAAATGGTAAGACCAAAGTAGTAATTTTTTTCTATCGAAAACACGAGTAAAAATTCTAAATGCTAGTAATCATTTTAGATCAATGGTAAATCCCAGCAGTTTATTATGATTAATGTCATTTACAAGTGTGTATATCTAGTAAACATTTTTATGGGGTTGCATCAAGTGTAAAAAAGATGCACCAAAAATGGCGTATCAAATCGCTAAAACCAGCCAGTTTATATTTGCACATGACACTTTTACACTTTTACTGCAGATATCGTATCAATTTATCATGGAATTAGAAATAACAAACTGAAACTTGCGCATTCCGTCTTTTAGTTTGTAAGAGTACCAAAAATGAAGATGAATGATCTTTCGTCGGGAGAAATAAACATTTTTTTTGGGCGGATTTAACACGGCTGCGTGCACAACGTAAAAAAAAGTGTGTTACTGTGAGAGGACTTGACTAAATTTGTAAAAAATTTTTTTAGGTATCTCGTTCTTAATCCTCGAACAACTCCACAACTTTGAGAAATGACTTTGAGGGAATTTCTTACATAATAAAGAGACGCTGAAGTGACGACTAATATTA
>JAHZND010004926.1:0-10140 GCA_027744115.1 Acrocyrtus sp. NNG-2020 | reverse complement strand
TGCCCTACCGGCTCCCATTCTTCTATAAAATGTTATTGGTTTTGTGTGTACAAAGTGGAGAGCTAACGACAAAAAACGGGCTTATGCATCATTGCACTCTTTCCTTTCGGTCAAACTTTGTAACGTGCTCTTTCCTTAATGCATTGCGATTAGAAAGCGAGCACATCCTCTCGATATAATTTCGAGTGGGAAAGGTGTGCGTCCTAAATTTGGATTTATGTAGTTGGCAAGATGAACGAGGGAAAAAGAGCGCTTCTCCCAGGTCATTAAAACTGTCCATTTTTATTAGTCAATCTGGAGTGAGTGAGCAGAGCAAGGTAGTCTGTAGTCTACAGTCTACACAGCGACGAGCGACCTCACATTAAATAATGGGATTTTGGGACCTCTCCTGTCTCATGCATTGCAATATGCCTACAGTCCACGTCCACAGCCCAAAAAAAAATCTATTTCTCCTCCACACAACAATATAGCAAGTCAAGAGGGTATGCCTACTGCTTTTACTCTGCTTTCCGTATAAATATATATTTTTGTATAGTCTGCAACCACGTAGAAAAGGCTTTAATTTGCAGTTGGTACTAATAAAACAATCTTCACTTCCAAATTCGGATAAATGAGCTCGTATTACTATCGTCATGTGGGAAGAGAAGCGTTCTCAATTTTCAAGACAGGATAATGCAGTGCTCTGTTTGCTGATTGTGAGGAGCAGCAACTAACAACTACCAAGAGGGCTTTTTTTGGAAGGATAGAATGTATTACAAGCCGGAGACGGTGATTGGTTTTTCTTAACAGTTTTTATTTTACGTGAGAGCTTTCTGATGAAGATGGGAGTAGAAACGTGTGTATTTGTTCCCGTGCCAAATTACTTGGAATTTTCGGGGATAATTACAAGCATGGGTTTTGAGTAAACAAGGTTGTAAATGAGATATGCAAATTAAATGTGCCTTTAAGTCTGCTGTTTAGATGCATGATGATTGCTTGTTTATGTGGCCCCCGGGAGAAGAAGAGAGGGAAGAAGAAGGCATGACTTGCATTATAATACAACACTTAGGCAGAAACGGTGATAAACTAGATGAAAATGGAGTTCCAATACTTTACGCACACTGACGGAAAGGAGCAAGTTGGGAAGTTGAGATTTCAGAGAGGTAGCGAAGTGAGGTGCATGATGGAATACATTTTTATGATTAACTACATATATAGCGCCAGCTACAGCTCAGAAAAATTCCACCTACGCAGCTTATGCTCATGCTCGCTTCACTTTTGCGAGGGGAGCAGATTTGGCGGATTTTAATTTGTATGCAAAATGTGTTGATTATGAGCTTGTTGGGTGGTTCCTGTCTTCTAACAGTTTTTTTTAGTATTGATTTATAGTGAAGCTGGAAATTGGACTGGAAATCCAATATTTGAAATGTCGTTTTCTGAAATTGTTTCAGAGCTGAAGATTTAAGAGATTTCTCGCCTTACATGTCAATTGCTAATTGAAAAGGGAAAAAAGAAAATTAAGACAAATGCTGGTTTAAAGTTTATTAGCTTATTCAAAAGCTGAAAAGGAGGAGTTGGAGTGGGAAACAAGAAAATAAGAGGCTTTTCCTCTTTTCAGATAAATTCCGTCTGATTCCAAAATAATGAAAGACATAAAGCTTCATACTTTTGTTTATTTCTGTGTTTCTCCTTTTAAATGTGTCTGTAAATCGACACTTTTTGCACAACAGCACTGTAAGGAATGCACTTAACTTGTCGTAGTATTTCTTTTTTTTGTGCTTGATGATAACAGCCAAAAAATATATTATGAGAAATGTTTCGTCGTACATTTTCTGTTTCGGCTGCTTGTGGGCGTATTGTGCATGTGTGGAGGGCTTCTTCGGGAGAAAGTTTTATCGTGATTTATAGCACCATTTCGATATTGCAAAAATGGAAGGAGAACGTACAACAGTCCAAGTGGGAAAATGGGGGAAGCAGTCAGCGGAAAATAAATGAAAATAATACAGGAGCGGGAATTGGGGAGGATTGTCGAATTGCTCATGATTTCGGAAATGGAGTGGGAGAAAATTCAAAGAAAATCGAACACAACTTACATGTATTATGAGTTGTGTATATTTATAGAATTTTGGGCGGGAGTGTGAACCCGAAAAATAAATCGCTAAAAGGATAATTTCATTACAATAATTTTAAATATAATTTTCAAAGAAAATCGAACACAACTTACATGTATTATGAGTTGTGTATATTTATAGAATTTTGGGCGGGAGTGTGAACCCGAAAAATAAATCGCTAAAAGGATAATTTCATTACAATCATTTTAAGTATAATTATGCTGGAAGGTAGTTGAGCAGAAGCACTTTTCAGTGTTCGCCAATAGTAGTGCCATCCAGCGGGAGCTCTTCTTTTGCATGGAATCTGTAATAAATGGAAATATGCTGAGCTTTAATATTATTATATAGCGGAAAAGTCTGAAATGTAGCCAACCGTTGATATTTACCAACAAGGAGCAGCAGGCAACAAACTTTTCCTGGAAAAAGTGTGTGCGCCACCGGAATGAGAATTTCCTTTCATCGTATGAAATGATATAATACGGGAAAATAAGCTGAAGAGCTTAAAAGAAGAAAACAAGGTGGAGTGCTTTTTTTTGCTTCCTCTTCCTATTTTCTCCATTTGACTCGTTTAACCTTTCAAGATCGCCGATAAGTTTAGTAATGTGCCTTGCATCTTCTCTTTCTAAGCACTTAGCCTGAGAGGGAGAAATTCTTCCACGGGAGTACGTACGAAAAAGAGGAAGAAAATGCTATAATGGCAATAACTACGAAGAAAAGGCTTGGCAATTTTGAATCATCTTTCTTTCTCAGAAAAAATATCGAAGAATGAGTCGAGAAGGTACATATAGCTAACTCACCATAAACGGGGTTTACTCGTTTCCTCCGGTGCTATATAGTGGCTAGACTCTAACTGAAATGGTATGGAACTGCTCGGTCGGTTCGGTGAATAATAAATCTATTGGATGACAGTTTCGATGGTATCTGTGATCTCTGCTCTGTGGGATATTTATTTGCCATTCTTGTGCTTATAGTGGCTAGACTTTAACTGAAATGGTATGGAACTGCTCGGTCGGTTCGGTGAATAATAAATCTATTGGATGACAGTTTCGATGGTATCTGTGATCTCTGCTCTGTGGGATATTTATTTGCCATTCTTGTGCCGTTCCTTTCGTTCCTTATGTACTAATGTGGGAGCAGTATTGGTAGTGGTTTTTTAAGAGTTGCAGAAAAATAGGATGTTCTCCTGAAGTCCTCATACCTGGGTAGGTTCATACAGAAAACTAGACTGAAACAAGGATAATGGGAAGAATTATGTGTGAGGCTATTCCGAGAGTGCGAGGTATATTCCTTCCAAGTTGAAGTTGCTTTCTTCAAGAATCGGATTCGGATCACTTTTATTTCCTCAACTGCTACAACTGCTCAGGAGACACTAGTAAAGTGTATAGTAGTTCAGGCTCACAAGTTCTTTTATATTGGGTGGGAGGATAAAAAAAATTTCGGAAGATGGAACTGAAATGGGTAAGAAAAAAGTACTTTTGCTTTTACCACGAAAATTTTTTTTTAGTCAAGTCCCGATTTCCGCTTGTCTGCAAAAAAAACTGGACCTTGCTTCCACTGAGTTTCGTCTATTACTGTTGATCTGGAAGGAATTGGCTATTTCTGGCGGGTGGAGGAAGTAGTAAGTGAGTAACTGCTCCTAAACTGGCAACTGCAATAAGGAAACGAAATGAAGCCTTGCAAGGTTCAGCAAACAGCATCAAAGTATCAGAGGGCAGGGGTAGTCTTCCGGTTTTCATCTATTATGTAATAAATGAAAAAGTAATATGCTCGACTTTTCCCAAACATCAAACGACCACACTCCCATACGCTTCCCACCACTAAAAAAGATCAGTTTTCTGTATATGCTCCTCACAATCCCAATTTCATCTCAGGTCCTTGGCCCCTGTCCACAGATTAAGAGTGTGACTGCTCCTTCTTTACTGTTTGAGAAAACGAACAGGAGTGCTGCACTTGGTCAAGTGAGTCTTGTTGGGAGATATCGGAAAGTTTGCGAGATAAAAAAAATATATTTTTTTCATCTACCGAAACAAACGGAATCAAATCAAGGATTATTTTTTTGTACAGATGCAGATGCTGCACCAAATATGCGCAATTTTTAAAGATAAAGTTAAACCCATTACGACAGCTTTCTAGCTGGGAGGGGCAATCAGACTTTCCAAGAAGGAACTTTACCATTATTCTGTCTGAATGTAGATCAAACTCGTTAAAAGAACCAAGTTTATTCATAAAGTACCAAAATGCATAATTCTATTACTGCCGCTTTGCCTCCAGCTAAACTGATCGAGTTTTTCGGATGAAGGTGGTGAAATGGAAAGAGTCTGCTCTCTCGAATACCGAACTTGCTATCAACTTTCAAACTGCATATATTTATTGCTAGAGGAAGAATGAGGAATGCATTCGTGGCATTGAGACTGCTGCGTGCTGCTTTCAATATGGTCATCATTATTATTACGAAATGGAAAATAAATATATAGAAATGTACCCTGCTGGTTTTTCCTAACCTCCCAATTCCAATTTTAAACGAAAGCCAATAAAATAGTTATTGATTGCCGATGGATATAAAAGCCGATTTGTACTAGTGACGTCTTTTAGCTTGCTGCTCGCTCTCAATGATTTTTTTCCTTCTCAATTGGATTCCCAGCAAAAAAAAGCAATCATGTTCGGACGTGAGGGGTAGGTCACGAGGTCAACTTGTTTTTTTTTGTAAGACGATACAAAAAACACACACACACACACACACGTGAATATACATTGTTGGGTTTTTGACACGAATACTTAAGTATTATTCCACAGGTTTCATAATCTCCAGCGTATATATATAAACAGAGAGACAAAAATTACATTTGGAAGTAATCTTTTCCCGACAGCGATAACTTTCGTTGTCAGTACGCACTTATAAAAACCAATTTTTAAAAATTCAGTCGTAAGTCTCGAGACTCTAGCGGAGGGGAAGAAGGTTTCCTAAGTGGCTTATGATTTAGGCTGCGTACGTTCTCTCTCTCTCCGAGAAACAAACATCTTTATGGGAATGACGATGATGGGACTGGCTGTACAATATTTTATTTATTTTTATCGTGCCGCCTGGTGATGTCATGACAGGTCGTTTTCCTCCAAGGTACATTACTACATATTTTTCCCATTCCATTTCAAACAGTTCTGTACTATATTGCTTATTTCTGGAGGTACATCTGGCCATGCGTGGCCTAAGAAAGCATCGCCGAATGATTTTGACAATTTCACATAATTTTTTTTCCTTTTTCTCTCACAGCCGCAACAGTGAACAGCCGCCACGAAAACAAAGCTAAACACTTGAAGTCAAGTTGCTCCTATCTCATTTGAGTGTGTAGACTGTAGCAAAAGAACTGGAAAAGGTACCTCTGATTTATCTCGAAGAGAAATGTTAGCCCCATCATTACCAGCGTAATATACTGTAGTGGTCTTGGCTCATCAAATCGTTTCCTCCAAGTGGATTGTGTGCCATACTCTTAAAAGTACTTACTCGAAGAGCTGAAAAAGCTGAAACAATGGGAAGAAGGGAGAGTTCGTTTAAAACAGTTTGTTTTAAAAGAGCTGCCAGTTGGGGAGGCCTTTTCTTCTTGTTTTGTGTCCTATTGTTATTGTCATCATGATTGTTACGATGTGATCGTCATCATTTCTGATGTTATTCTCGTGATCATTCCCTTTCATGCCTCATGTACTCTACGAACTTTATTAACTTGTCTCTTTCCCTCTCTCCTGAGTCCCAGCATGTGTGTCCACTAAAAATAAAGAAACAGCAAAGTGGGAAAGGTATGTGCACTGATGTGATTGGATTTTTCCCGAAAAACTTTACTTAAAAGCGTTTCCTGCATCCTCTCTATTGCTTATTCAAGTTCTTCAGAATAGGTAAACAGAAAAATTTCAGAAGAAGAAAAAAATTCCAAACAATGTACACACGCAGTAGGACAATAATAATAAAAATTGCTAAGTAGGCATGTGTGCTCAAGGTATTCTCGGAAATTGCCATACTGCAGAAATATATATGCTTTTTTAGCTAAAACAACACAAAAAAAGTAAAGACGAATAAAATTCAGAAATATCCTAAGATTATTTCACATAAAAGAGCGAAGCAACCAGGAAGGAGAATGCAATAGACAAGCACTTTATTTTACATTTATTACTCTAGCGGAAATTCCGCCCGTCAGTTTTATGATTTTATATGGGAGTGCGTTGAAACCTGCACTTAAATAAATCTGATCCGACTGTGACCATTCTCATCCGAGATATTTTCAGTTTGCGCATAATATAGTTTTTTTTGCAATGGTGACATCACTCCTTACTGCATCAAGTTAATCATGCGACACCACCAATTTCAATTCAATACAAAATCCTTTACAGAATTAAACGGGTAATGAGGATGATAAAGAAATATAAAAACTTAATCTTCTCCTTTATCTTGCCGTACTATATTTACGTGGGATATTTCAATGAGCCTCGGCATTCCAGGAGTACCTGGCTCAGCAGGAAAGCAGCTTGTGCTTTGTAATGCTCATGTAATAAAAAAACGCAGGTCCCTTTTCCAGTCTCTCGTTTTCGCCGTCATCCCATCGTCCCGAAACGTGCACATCATCATCCACAATTCATGGAGCGCTCGGACAAAAAAAAATGTCGCTCTCGTCTTCTTCACAGAGTCATCTCTTTTGTCAGCAAGTAAAGACGTTTTCCCTTGAGAAATGACGACATTCTAAAAAGCTAGATTGGAGATTTTCTTTATTTTCTCTTTATGATGATGACAATGACAATGCGATGATGATGGTGACAGGGATACGATGATGATGGCATAAGCATGTATAGCAGAGCAGCGCTAAGTCCCTCATCCTCATTCCTTTACTAGCGACAGCGCTCAGTATCAGGTCGTTATTACGTTGTTGTTTTAAAAGGTACACACACTCTTACCGAAATACAGTTTCACATCTTCCTTCAGACTTTCAGAGTCACCATGAAAAAAAAGAAAACAGCGATGAGGGAAAGAAACGTCTCCATTCAGAGGAGTACAGAGAAAAACTGGTAGTGCTGCCAGTAGGAGATGGTGACAGTCATTGTCTCCTTACTTATGATGACAATAGGACTCCCCCGGGAATAGTAATGTTGTATATGTATGCTTGATTCCTTTTCGCTGAATTGGAAGAGGGACGATGACAGTGGAAAAGAAGAAATATATATTTCCTGCTGCTGCTCCCATGCTTGTTCCGAGTGCAAGTTTGGATTTTCTTAGTAACTTTATTACAATCACAATGCATTAGAGAAGGAGGAAGGAAAACACTCTGCGTCAGGGAATGAATGAATGTGCGAAAATGTGGAAAAGTAGTAAACATTCTTGCACAGTCCCCCTAAAGAAGGAGAACATATAGCGAGTCAGCAGATTGTAGTAAATGTGACAGAAGACGTTGACGATAAGGGAGAGCTGACAAGTAAACTAGCTTGCCAACCAGAAAATGCTCCGTGAGAAAATGTTGATATGAATTATTGCTTGTTGGGAGTTGTTGCTGTTATGTTGCATCTTATTATGATCTTGTAATGTGTAAGTAGCAGTTTGTCTGGAGGGAATGAATCTTCAAAAAAATATACACATCCGGAGAGTTTATTGTACTCTTATTAATGCAAAAACTTGGGATTGACTAACAATAATATTTTCCAAGCTGGTGTGAGATGGGAGTTTGGGACTTGTCTCCAGTTAATTTTCAGCAGCTTTTCCGCTCCACATTTGAAAATAAAGAATTTGCATAAGTCATTGTCGATGACATATTTTTATCTGTGTCCGTAGATAATTGCATTCTTGTTAGGAGTATCAAAGAAAAGCTGGTAAATAGGAGGAAGAAAAGCATTTTTCATTTTTATTCAACATTTTAACACTTCATCCCTCACTATCTCCACCCATTAGAGAGGAGTTAAAGTTATTCTTTTTAAATTGGACAGAGGTATCCAGTTTCACTTGCTAATCTGCAAAGTGAGCTCATTGAATTAGGCATATTTTTCGGGATATATATTTTTTTCGGTGTGCACACCGGCGTTTTGTGGCACTGTTCTGAGAACTTTACACCAGAAAAAGGGAAAAAGTGTAACTTGAGAGGAGTCTGAAATGTTGTGCGTGAGTGCAACCTGCATTGTTAGTGCTTCTAATAGTAAGATATTTTCCACGTTTGGGAGCAGTTTGGCAGAAGGATGTTAATCATGATCACAATATCTGAGTGGTAGACAGTCACAAAGATAAATCTTGTATAATTGACAAGTTGTCAGATCCCTCACGACTCACGAGATAAGGAGAAAAAAAACTTTTTCCTTTCTTTTTACCTCTTCTTCTGACGACTCATTCTTTTATTTCCAAGGCTTCCCTCTCTCGCAATGAGAGGCTTAGCGCAAATGCATGAATGGTACGGTTAAGGATACATCTTAATTTTTACTTCTATTATTACAACTGCATAGCTTACCCCGTCTGTGTTAGTGAATAGTAAATTGGTAACAACAAGGAACCTAAATTATTGTACGCTATACTGATTTTAGCATGACAAAGAAATTTTCTTCCCTACAGATCTGTTTTATAATTAAATTGTACCAGACATTGGAAAATTATAATGGCGTTGAGGTATGAATTCTGCCATTAATTATTTGTGCTATCGGTTCTCAAAACGTTTAACAATTTGTATAACTTACAGACTATATATAAAGTCGGCACGTTTTGATTCAAACAAAATAGCGCAGCAGAATGTACTTAATACGTAATTACTAATTATCAAAATTCACACCGTTTTTACTATAGTGGATGTCGAATGTGAAACAATGCTATTTTTGATTTCCGAATTTCCAGCATTTCTTTTGCTAAGAAGCTGTAGGCACAGTGTAGTGTAATGCTGTGATCGTTGAGCTGTGTTTGTCATTGCAGCATATCCAGCAAGGAAGGAACTATTTTTTATAGCAGTGCACACACACTTTATTACTCTATCCTTAAGTCTCCTTGCTCGGAGCAATAAGCACGACCACAGACTTCGTGGCCCTCTCGCACTCATACATAATATAAGAGCAGATACGAAGAAAAGAAAAGGGAAAAAGTAAATCTCTTGTGAATAGATATACCACGAACCACTCATAAAATCACGGTAATCCGCCATGTCTGCGGAAAATATTTTTGACACCGAGAAAATCCCCATCTTCGTATAGCCCATTTCTCTTTTATGGAAGGACGTAGACTATAACTCAAACAGATACATCATATAATCCCATTTGTCTCGTATATTGCTGAAATTTATAAAGTGCGCGTAGGCATATTTCTTCCCTTTACAGATATTTTTTCATGTTTTGCAGGAAAAGCAAAGTTTTGTTCTACTATTACTATTGTTCGGTTAGAGCGGTAAAACCAAGGATAACTTTCTCCAGATTTTTAGTATGCATGCATGAGCGCATTTTATTTGGTTTTTTGCATACACCGAGCAATAGCTAATAGAAATCTCAGCTTACGATGTATATCAACTTATTTATAAATTTTATCCATATTTTAAAATAGCATCGCTAGCATTCCAAAAATAAATTATTATTATCGATTATCGGGGCCAATTATTGTATTAACCTCTTCGGTAATATCTTATCTTCTCAAACATAACAAAACCTTTTCATCAAGGAATTAACTATTGAATGGTTTTTTGTATTGTCCAATCTTTTCTTTGAAAAAATGTATCGCCTAGAAAGCCGTTCACCCTAAACAGCCCCGATCCGGTTACTTCTCCAAGAAAAAATCGTTTTTGTCTAGAAGACGGAAGAAGAGCATTTTTTTTTTAGAACTTTTCTATTTTTCATGTACCGTTTTTTTGATATATTACGATAATTTTCTTTTCCAAAACATGCAAAAGAGAAAGCATGAGCCATTTTTTCTCGTGCTGGACACACCTGTGCTGTTCACTACAATTTCTCACAAAGATTCTATTTTCGTGTTCCTCCCATGTAAGCTGTTTTCATATTATAATTTCCAGTTAGTCGCATATTCTCCTTGTAAGACGTAATACCCGGGAAAGCCGTAATG
>JAHZND010004925.1:0-11820 GCA_027744115.1 Acrocyrtus sp. NNG-2020 | reverse complement strand
CTGCTGCGTTCTGCTAGTACATCTACAATGAGATGTGATGATAGGTTGACGTTCTGATCATGTGCTGCACCCTCTCATATTGAAATACTCTTTTTTCGATACATTCTTCAAAGTGGAGGAAATTTTTTTTCTTACATTTTGATTCGGACTAGGCTTGGCAGAAATAAAATTAAAACTTTCAAAGAATTTTAAAAAGGAGGAATATCGAAATAAAAAAAATTTCAAGAATTAAAAAAAAACTCATTTAAAGATTCTTTCCTCATTAATAATTCCAAACCTATTATCGCTACTATAGTCCTTCAGAATCGGCCAACAAAAATCTGAATTCTTAATGCTGGACGGATAAATTTTTATACCGTGCCCATCGAAAAATACCGAATTTAATCAATTTCTATTGACATGAAATTTATTACCGTGACGTATCCCATTTTATACTGAGATTGGACACTCTTGATAGCTTTTAATTCACCTCACCTCTCTTCCCTCCCATGTATCCTTTTATCTCTCCCAACGAGAGTGCTAGTAATCAAAATGCCCCATAAAGTTGTCAAGCCCTTTTTTTACTGCTGCTATATAACTCGCACTCCACCACCATTTTGCTCACATTCTCATAAATATTTAGCAATATTAATGCTCTCCCACAAAAAATATTTTGCAGCTGTGTCATCCAATAATATAAATTGAAATTAGTAAGTGAGAAAACAAAACTAAGCAAAAAAAACATATTTTTTCGTGCTTGATTGGATCCTACTAGAATTAGCTTTTATCAAGTGTCGATGTCGATATCATTCCATTTTGGACTCGTTTTTTCACAAGTCTGACAAAAATTGATTTTCTTTGCTCGATTATAAATCTTTTCTGAAGAGGAATATAAAAATTCTCTTTTGTCCCTCACAATGGGTGATGATAACGACATCGATACGCTCCACTTCAATCATCTCTATCTCGTGATCATTTTCTTTTGTACTTTTTGATGTTAAAGAGATTAGCAGTGAAATTACTCAACTCCACTTTTTGTTGTAACTTTGAGTAGGGATTTTGTAACAGCTAATTTTATAGTTTAGTGTAAATGAGGTGATGCTTATTTATGATAATGACGCTTTGGGATAAATATATCCACTGAGAAAACTAGTTCTGTCGAGTTGATGGAATTGATTGATTTCCCTCTTTAGATTACTTCCCTTTCACTCCGAGTCAATGCTGTGATTATTATTGCTATTGGTACTAGAATGAATTTTATACGGATCAAAATATCGGCCATGGGCTAAATGTGCCGAGGTGGCAGCTGGTGAACTGACTAAGCTAGTCCTAAGATTATTATTAGCACTGGTGGGACTACTCCGGTGGAGGTTGCTAGCGCCAGAAGGGCGTAGCAGAGATGCTGATGAAGTGGATGATGAGGAATTACCTGGAGAGTTGATAATTGGACAAGGACTTGTGGTTGATGAAGATCTCCCTGACACGCTACTCGCTGGGCTGGGATGACTTTGACTTGTGAGACCAAGAACGACTGATGAGGAGGATGCTGGGGAAGTTGATCCCGGTCCTCCTGGAATTACAGTTGTTGTCGGGGTATTTGGTACAAAGGAGGGACTGCCTGGATTATTGGATCCAGTGGAACCACAAAGATTTGTGAGATGACTGAGATGACTTAAGTGATTAGCTGCGGCAGCGGCTGCAGCCGCTGCTGAGGGTGAGGGCGAACCAGATCCAGAGACAGATTGCATTAGTGACTGTTGCTGAAGATGGTAGAGATGCTGGAGACTCGGGTGGAGAGATGGTGGTGGTTTTGATAAGAGGCGCTCAACCGAGAAGGATGACATGTTTTGAGGAGCGCCTGTAATTGGCATTGAGAGGGGCTTTGCCAAACTCGGATTTGCACCTGGTGGAAGAGCACCAGCGGGTCCGCCTGATGTGGGAGCGCCTGGTGGTGGTGGATTGCTTCCATTTGCCATGTAATACTGAGATGCTGCGTATCTACAATAGGTAGAAACGAGATTGCAAATTAAGCAAAACTAATAATAGCGCAGATATTTTGGGGCAAGTTGAAACCACATTAGATTCAAAAATAAAATTCTTACCTGTAAATGGCAGAAGCAAGATGTTGCTGTTGCTGCTGCACAGTTTGTTGGTGATATAGCTGTGCAGCGACTACGGGGGAAATGGGAGTTCCATTCCAGCAAAAGGGAGGTGAAAGCGGGGCTCCAGCGGGCATATTCATATGGCTTGGAATAGGCTTGACCGGGATGTGGGCCTGGAGCACCGGGGTGAGGGAAAAACGGGGAATGACCAGGAAATCCGTAGGAAAGGGACCTCTTCAAAGCGGCAAGTCTGGTTCGACAAGCAGTGGAAGTACGTCTCCGCAGTTTACCTGTACTTCCTCCAATAAACACATCTTCAGAAGACGGGTCAAGCACCCAGTAGTTTCCTTTACCGGGGTCGTCATAATGCCTCGGAACCTTTTTAAAAAATTAACAAAAAATTCTCCGTAAATTGAAATATCACAGAAATATTTTGACTGGAGAGAATACAAAAGAGACAGATTGCTTTATCAGTAAAACACATCCAGAAAATTCCCTGCTAATGGTTACTTCTAGAACTATGTGGAGACGGTATTGTTATCAAATACATTTTCCCATTGTTTGTTTTCCTGCTTCTGTGTAAAATGTGATAGTATCTCGTGCTCACTAACAGGAAAGTCATGCTGAGGAGCCTATCCCATTTTGAAAAAAAGACATTTATATTCTCACAACTATCCCTATTTGTAGGAAAATCACTGTTTTCTCGTTTACCATTGTTTTTCAGATCATTATCGTTTTCCAAGAAAAACGAATAAAAAGGCATGTAGACTGTAGACTACATGATTTCGTGCTTTTCACTACAATATTGATAAATGTTTGTGACGAAAGGTAAACAAACAGATTTGTAAAAAAAATATTTCCGATCAATATCAATCCTAAAATAAAATATTTTTGGGATATGTGGATGTGGTGCGTAATTCGATTTTTTATGATAAGAAAAAAGTAGTGAAAATATGAAAAAAGGAGCTACTAATAGCTACAAAGAGCGTTTTCCTAAAATTCTATTTTTAATGGAACTTGAGCTTACATCACTGCCCCCATCTTTATTTGCACCAGCACTACCCGCAGAAGAATTTTTGTCTTTGTCATTCTCCTCGGTATCGTCATCTTCATTCTCATTAGGGCATTTTTCCTTTTTGGATGCCACATCACTATTATTATTTTGCTCTTTGTTGCTGTCCGGACTTCTGCGATCGGAGCTTGACGAGCTCACATTCCGGCTGCCAATGTCGCTGAGATCAATGACACCTTGATCTACATGTTCCTCCTCGTCATCTTCAGTTATCTCTTCTTCCATTCCCATCTCCATGTCTTCTTCCCCACAGCCAACGTCATCTTCCATATCATCTTCGATATCAACTTCGACATCTGGACAGTCTGCCTCGTCACTGGAGGTTGTGGTATCACACAAAGCTGAGATCCTTTCCCTCATCGCGAGATGAGAGGAATTGTTGTTGGGGGTGGTTGTCGAAGCTGGGGCTGCCGTTGCGGAGGAAGATGAGATCAGTTTGTGATTGTGATTGATGAAGATGCGCGGCGAGGTGGCGATGATGATGATGGAGGGGAGGTGACATAACTGAGTTCATTTTGTTATTGTTATTACTACCACTTCCCTTCCCACCGGGAGCGAGACGGTGATGGGAGTGGTGGTGGTGATGATGGTGTGCCAACAACATGGAGTCATCTGCAGCCGTTGAAGGCATTTCCTTAGAGTCTTGCATGAGCAAAGCTCTGATGGAGAATGGGGGCACCGTGCTACTTGCCATTTTAGCCTCTGTCGGCCAGTCTCCTTCTAATTTCATGACCATTGCACTTCACACACCAAACTTTTTTTCTAAAAATGCAATTTTTAGAAATCCTTTTAATTTATTATAGAAACTGTCACTTTTATGTTCATTGGCACAAAGTAAACTTTAATATTTTCCAAACAAAATTGTGTAACAAAAAGTTTCACTAAAGTGGAATCACACCTCTAAACTTGCTCCACAATTCCACTTTTTTTGTACTTCAAGTTTTCAGTAAGCTTTAAGCCTCACTTTACCTCTGTGTAAAAGCGAGCAGGAGTAAACGCGAGCTCAAGTTGTAAGGGCAGGAACGAACTTACTCTGAGCTCAAACCTTGCTTGACTGACGATGAGAGTGATGAAGACGAGCAACTATACACCGATGATGAAGGATGAGGGATGATGAAGCGCTAAGATAATATGTAAGTCTTAAGCCAGCTTCCACTTCCACTCAGCTCTACTCTTCTCACACTTCTCTTAAAAATTTTTAATGAGAATGTTCTTCCTACTTACTCCTACTCTTGTAATGTCTCGCCTGCCAGTGTCCACTTTTTTTCCCACAAACTGCCCCATGTATTCTAGAACCTTTGTTTGGACCTTTTTTTTCAGATTTTTCCTGTGTACAACAATATTTGCGTTTTGTATGCACACACAGTGATCTTCTATTGACACTTGTTTTGGGTAAGGGTGATATCCCTTTTACCATGTAGCTCCTACCAGAATCAGAGCCTGAGAAGGTATGCATGAGACGGAGAGCTGGGCCGCAGACCTAAATCTAAACTCGCTGGATTTCTCAGGGTACCATATTTTTCCCTTCTCGCATCTCTGCTGGTTTGGTAGCACAGTCAGATATTAAAATGTTAGCTAAATAGTACGGTACGGGTAGTTTACCACTACCCCCTCTGTTTACACAGGGCTTGATATACACGTAGACGGTGACGACTTCATTGTTGCCCTCAGAGCTTTCGTAAAGAGTGACTGTGTAATGCTCTAGCATGAAAAATGAACGTTTACATTTCTTTGTTAAGCTCTTTGCTGACGCAGAGAAGCTACGAAGCCAAAAAAAGGGACTCATATATTTGGCAGATTACACCAATGTTAATGTAATTGAATCAATTGAGAGTATTTGCGTAAAAAAAGTGTACATCCTATATTCCCATCACAGATAAAAAAGTCTGACTGCTTACGTGGACGCAAGTTCCATTAAAATCGATATAAAGTGGAAAAAAATACATTCCGGTAAGAAATACTACTCTAATTGGATTTGCTGTCACTTTGCATACTCCATTTATATGGAGAAGGCAAAAAATATGTTGAATTGATAATAGTAATATAGCTTTTACCTGGAAATATCATTTTCATATCGGCCATCACTTTACGAGCATCTCGCTAAAGGTGGAAGTGCTAATGTAATAATTTTTAATGGAATATCATTTTCACTGAAAGTGCGCTACATGCATGAAGCTTCAAATATTTTTTTCAGTGTAAAGGTTACAACACCAATTACGGTCCATGATAAATGAGCAGCATACATTTCTGATTGCAAGTAAAATGGTAAAAGCTCGCAAGAAAACAAAGCGGAATGTGTATATAAAGGTGGAAGTGAGCAAAAAACTGGTATTTGCCTTCCTACAGTAAAAAAAAATATGCTTTTAGCAAAAGTAAGATATGGAGAGAGCCGAAAAGAGGAAGAAGGAACAGCATGAAAAAAGGAGGCAGGTTCTGAAGCGCATGAGAGTCCGATGGCTACCTTTCCTAACTGGTCGTGAGTGGGTTGTTTTTGGAGCGAAGCCAAGCCCAGAAGGGGCTGATGTTCCCTGCCTCGACTAAAATCACTCTGTTGTGGCATTGGGTAATGGGAGTTGGTTTTTTTTCTCGCTCTCTCTGCTCAAAACTTATCTTCTCTTCTCTCCTTTTCCTCTTTTTTCCCCTTTTTCACTGTGAGCGAGCTCACTAATATTAACAATACTTAATAATAATCGTACAAAACGTGGATGAGGTAGGATTTTTATGTAACGTGTAAAGCAATTTCTTTTTCTGACAAAATAGCGTATTTGTAGAAAAACGTAATCGGTTGTTCCGTGTGTGTGCACGTTATGTAATGTGGTTTTGGCTTTTTTGGTGGTTACATTAGAAATAGCTCTTTCCCTCTCTATTTCAGCTTTGTAACGTGTAATAGCAAAATACATAGGAATTACAATATGCGACGGGTCTGATCTTATATATTTTTTCTCTTACACTTATCGTTAATACGGCTCGGCTGCTCTCCCGTCGGCCGTCATTTATTACGTGATGTATCATTAGCACGCATTACAAATTCATTTCATCACAGAAAGGGGAAAATGGAGTGAAACCAGGCGTTTTATTCTATATGAAAAAGTTGAAGTTGCGAAGAATTTTTATGTGGAGCGAGTAGCACTTTTTGGAGCGATATTTTTTCACACTATGTACGGAAGTTTACACATGTCGTTAAGCCAGGAAAGATATATACTTTTAAAGACGTGGGCTTATGTTCCTGTCATGATGATGAAGTGGCGGAATGAAGAAAAGTGACATTGTGTACATTCATCCAATAAATATACCATTACTTTATTTTTAAAATAAGCAAAAAATAATAATATTTTTTTTAAAAAAAAGAGAGCTAGCCAACTCTGCACAGATGGAAATGAGATAGCTCAATCTGTAAATAAGAGTCATGTTGTGAAGAAAAAAATATATATTTTTCCTTCTAAATTTTCGTAGAACCGGAACGAGAAGCTCAACTTGTCATTTTAAATTCCGAAACAGTCTGTAAATTTTCAGCCGAGTTTATATACACAACCCCTCACATAAAGCAGAAACTGTTTTTGGAGGATTTCGCAAGATTTACAGCGTGTGTGAGGGATGAGCATATCCTGTGAAGAAATAATCAATTGTTCATCTCGACATAATGAAATGCTTATTTATTTGTACAGTTAAAAAAATATATTCTTCTCTTGAACTGATCACTTCTTCTTATATCCCAAGCGATACTTTTTTTTATTCTCTGGTGGCAAAAAATATTTTTTTAGAAAGGAGTGATAACAGAGAGCTCTTTAGAAGATTGCACAGCCACAGCCACGATTGAGGTTAATGCTTAGAATTGCCAAACGCATCTTACATTATTAGACATTAATTTGCGGGAAAAAAATTTTTCAAATAAATAAATCACTCCTTTCTTTCTAAACAGAAAATTGCAGTGTGTAGAGTACAGATTGCCTTTTTTTTCTTCTGCCTGTTCCTGTTGCTGTGATAAATATAGACATGGAATTGATGATGTTTTACGTATCACATCACATCAGCATCATCAAGCCCAAAGAGCACAAAAGACTAGAGGAAAAATATGTTAGCAGCTTTGGCCCTAGCTGCAAGAATAAATGTTAGTTACGTGCCACGAATAAATAATAAGTCGCCACATTTCTGTTTACTATCAATGGAATTAGCTAGAAACGAATTCTTTTTTAAAGGAGGATGTTTTCAGAGCTCATTTGCGCTCTGTTGTACATGGATTTACACACACGTCAGAAAGTGGAAGGATTTTGGGTGCTGTCTTGTCTTAGGATATAAAAAATTTATTTTAAAACTACAGCCATAGCCTTTTAGGAAAAAAAAAGTGGTGAAATGAGTATGCAATGTGTTCCCAACTGGTGCTCTGTAGAGGAGCCAAAATATTATGGGATTAGAGAAAAACGAATTCCTTCTCTGCCCAGCTATTTGTCATTTCGGGAGATGTGGCCAAATTAGGAAACAAAAAAAAATGTTCAAGTTGTCAAGCTGTTGATTTTACTTGGTGGGGTTGTGTAAAAACGAATAATGAAATTGGGAATTGCACATTAGTTAAAGATTATAAGTATTTGTAGGGAGCATGAATTGAGCTGAGAACTGACTATTCACTAAAAACAAAGATGTGGTTTGTACAACTATTACAATTTCTTTTTTTTCTGACCTTTCCAGTTCTGACCATAATGGATTATGACATGACATATGGCATATATAGAATTTTTACAGAGTGGCCTTATTGATCTCCACTCACACGGAAAAATTTATATATAGTTTTGTAGATTGGAGGACAGATTCAAAAAAAAGATACTTTGATAGAGTATATAGACTTTTTGACATAATCACATTTTGAAGTTTGACCAGATCTCTCTTGTCATGTCAAACACGGTGGAAAAAGTGAGTGAGTCAGGAGCAGGCTCTTTTTGCCCTTTTGCACCTAATCCTTTCAATTTTTCTTTTTTGGTTGGTTATGTGAATGAAGCTATTTATTCTGCTTCACTTACTGTTTGCGATTCCCAGGAACTTAGGAACTTACGAATTCTCATAATTTGTGAGAAAAGACACATAACTTTGATGACACATTACAAGACAAAAGAATGTATTGACATTTATAGACAGGTCGAGGTGTCATAATACTTATTACATTTTAGCTTTTAAAAGAAAGGACACTTATTCTGGACTTTGGAATTCGCTCTATCTGCATTTTCCCATGAAAGGGATTCCCATTGTTTCAGTGAGTTTCCACTCACGTCACTTTTGATTAGACAGCGCTGATAGGATTTTGTACTTGGACTGGTCCTTTTCCACGATGACAAACTATTTCTCCCTACTTACATAACAGCAGTTTTAAAATGTGAGAAAAAAACGCTTCTTCTTCCAGCTTCCTAAACTTCTCAGATATACCAGAGGAACGAGCCGCGCCTAGTGACAAAATATCTGTAACACGCCGCGCATTACTAAAAGCGATTTGTGCGTATTTGACAAAAACGAAAATCTTTTTTTTTCGATCGAAATCTATTGATAAGGGTATTCTTACAAGAAGGATTTTGCTTTTTTGTTCTTATGGCTTTACACAATTGTCTCCAACTTTAGCGAGCAAAGGACAAAAACCATTTTTATTATAAGTTCAGTTTACTCCACATCCATATTCCTGTCGAGATGTTTCCTTATCTCTCATTTCCATCTTTTTTTCTTTTGCTTACACCACATTTTACCTCTCGAGCTTCTTGATTTTTCTGGGTATAAGCACACAAATTCCCCTTTAATGGATTATAGCGGGAGAGTATTGCTAACTAGAATAATGTTATTTTACGGCTGAGCAGAAAGAAAAAGTTCGAATTACTTTCAGCTACTTTTACCTTGTACCAGCGAACTAGAGAGCCATTTACTTAAGACATTACACTTACATTTATTGTCGTTTGACGGATCAAGGCTCAAAAATAAATGATAAGTGATCGGATATCAAACAATAATGAGGAAATCAACAATAGCCATTTAAAATCTTATACTATTGCCGGATCCTGTCGTGATCTCACCGACAAGCCAGCAGCGGAAAAATAATTGTAAAGGATATAATAATATGGCTCTGCCATCTACATATTTACAAAACTTGGGACTGCTGTTTTGCTACTAAACTGGGAAGTAATAGCCGATTATCCTTTTATTCCCTGTTGTTTGTAGACTGAGAGCAGGGCACACTGAAAGGAAAGTGTGAAAACTTTGTGCACAATGGCAGAGCGCAAAGTATAATATAATTTTAATCTTTAACACATCTTTTCTCTCTCCTTTCGAAAGAGTTTTTGCTCATTGTCAGCTTAAACACTATTATACACTTTTTTCTGCTCCGCTTGTTTTTGAGTCGTGCGCTCAAATTGCTTCACCATCACAAAAAAAAAATAAATTTTTGCTGGCTAAGGATATTTCTCCTTCGTGTTGTTTTGTGAGATGTTTCCGATTTACAAAACCATATGCTGTAATCAACTACAATAATATGGCATAGCTATATAGCTATTTCAAACGAGAGGAAAATAAAGGGAAATGCGTTTTCGCTTTCAGCTCCCTGTGTATATATTATAGTGAGAGTAGAAATAATGGTGTGAATGGACCGTTTGGTATTGTGGTCGCTAAAGAGTGAGAGGGGATAAAAATCTCTGGATGAAAAAAATATATAATGGTAACGCTCACAATACAGCGGTTCACTTCTGTTTGATCTGTATCACACGGACACGAGATGCTTTTGCCGCAGTCACTGCACAAAAATCAAAGGAATTATTGCCGCTCGATTCACCCCACTGAACGGATTAAATTTACCAGTGGAATACTTTATTTATGATAATCCACACAAAATAAATGGATGCTGTTTGAGGGGTAATGCGGATTACTAACTATTGACGTACGATCTTTCCAGTAAATGCAAGGAATATTTGCGGGATGAGAAGTGGAGAAGCGTTTTGTTGAGGTAGGTTTTTATTGTTGGCTATTTGGGCGACTTCCGGTAAGACTTTCGCTAGAAACTTGAAAAGCAGAGGTGGAAGGAAACAGTGAGCCTTCTGGAAACCGCCGCGTTTATGATATTGCTGTGTAAAAGCTAGGCTTTGACGCCGACAAAATAAATTAAATAAGTTTTAATATTTAAATAATTGTAGGTTTTAACTACGTAAGTTATTTTTACAAGACAAAGACAACAATATACGAGGAAAACGCGAGCAAGAGTAATGGGCTTCTAGGGCGTCCTATCGTCTTACGAAAAAAATCAAGAATTTCAACTTAAAATTAGAATTCAAGCAATAAATTTAACAAAATTATCTTTTACAAGGACTTGTTTGTGACAATTACGTAAATAAGAGCTCTAACTCCAAACTCCATCCCAATATTCCAAAATAAATTATGTTCTGTAGATATAGCCCTTCCTTTCCAGTTCCAATAGATCACCGTTTTCTTTCCAAACAAGCAATTTTTTGTTTCTATTTTCTCTCTGCATCAAAATCACTTGAATTTCATTCAATAAAATTTTCATGAATATGTCACGCATTCAATTTCACATTTCCAGTTTTTTTTACACAAGTCAGCGCTCTCCATCCAGCATTGTTGTATAGTCTAAGCTGAGTCTGTTATTATTTGTTTCTCTTATGTTTAGTTCCCTGTCAGTCCAATCTTCTCCCCTAGAAAAAAAACTAGAAACTTTTTTTTCTCTTTTTTTCTCTGTCACTTGAAGGTGTGAAAATATTATTGAATAAGCGTAAATTGGGGGTCTCACTTTTATACGGGATACATATGCCTCCGCTCACAACACTCTTCTTATATGCAGAGAGGCATCATCACAAAAAATAATAATATGATACGGTCTGCATTGTAAGCGCACAAAAATTTCTGCCATTATTATTACGGCGACTAGCCATACGCCTCGCACCATTTGGGACTGGCTGTAAAGACCTTAACAAAAACAGGCGGAGACTTCAGCTTCAGCCGGACGGAGTAGTTTTCGTTTGAAATATGAATCTGCAAATATTTTTAAACTTGGAGACAGTCGATCGAAGGACAAAAGCACCTTTTTCAGATGTCGGTATAAAACAAACATATGCTTATGTACACGCATACCTACACAAACAACCATTTTTATTCATGTGACATGTACATAGAAATAAAATAACATATCCACTTCCATATCAAACACAAAGATGCGGATCGTTTCAGATAATAAGGCATATCGAGGGTTTTTTGGGGGGATCGGGTGAAAAAAAATATATTCAGGATAGAATTTTTTTTGTTTTTTGTTGCATTGCAAGCACTCTTTTCCTCTCTTGTTACTACTCCGTAGTCCCTCCCTTGTTTAAAGGATGCTAATAAAAAATAGGTAACAGGGGAAAACGGAGAAAAAAATATTCAATTTATTTATCTTTCTAACTTTTTATTTTGCCTATTCCAAAATGCATATACCTACTCCATTTGTAAACATGCTTTCGCCATTTTCGGTAAATATACCGATCTAAAATAAATTCATCTGAATTTTTTTACCTGAAAAGTATACATTTTTATATCTTTTATTTCGTCCCTAAGGACTCGACCGGCAACCTAACACCATATCATTAGGAATTATGGAAGCGGACTGTATTTTTTTTCTTTCACGTCTCCCGTTTCTTTTTCTACACCATCATTATT
>JAHZND010004924.1:0-14216 GCA_027744115.1 Acrocyrtus sp. NNG-2020 | reverse complement strand
TGAGGATCACATTGCACTACTTACCTCTTTTGGTGACTTCCTGTTCATACTTGCATTTGCTTAGAGCCTGGATAGTGTTTCATTCAACTCGTGCTCGTGCACACAGGAAATCCCTTTTTTTATACAGGATATAAAGCGTAAAAAAGGAAACGCTCCAATAGTTTACTTTTCCTACTCCAATCAAGAGTATTTACTCAAGAGTTGGAGGGTTACTACTACAGACTAGGATGCGTAGGAAGTTCATAATAGGAAAGCTATTGAAATCACTTCATTATTTTGAAGGACAATGAGTTAATGAGTTTCACATTCATACGGCAACCGAACTAAAGTTTCCTGTATTAGTAACGACAAAACCGCGCTCCAATGAAGTTACTTCTTTGCTAATTTTTTTATTTTGCATTTTTTCATTGACATGTTTTATGAAAGATAAATAAATCATGACCCATTCCAAATGGTATTTAAGAGGTGCTGGGCGTTTTTAGTGTAGGTGTATTTGCAATGCCTACTACGTGAAATATTTTGAAAATGAATTTTTAATCTTGTTGGATAAAGTTGTACTAGTTCTGACGCAAAAATGTATTCTACCATAAAAGGAACTATTCCCTAGACCCTACATTTTTTTAATCGGATTAAAAGTTGTTTTCAATGTACATATTTCCAAACGAAAAATAGTTGATGTTTTATGAAACAAAAGTATTATTAGCACTTGGCACTTACCTCTTCCATCTGTAATACTGAATTTCTGCAATGTGGAATCTTCGACACGAATGTCGAAGTAGTTGGGGAATGAAAGTCATCCCTGGTTTCTTCGATGAACTCACTTGTTGTTATAATTTCAGGCATTTTGAAAGTTTTGTGTGGAGCAATTTAATTCCAAAACAAAATCGACCAACGGAGGCTGCACTTCCGACAATTTCAATTTAAACAATACCAAACGCACGTCTTACAATCACGTAACAGTATGTCTATGAAAACCGAGAAAATTACATCTCGATTTGCAAAATAACTTTTTTAACGATTTCTGCATTATATCTCCATCTATCTTTGTTTTATCCGATTTCTGCTTTGCACATCATCTCCCACTGCGTCGTCATGTTCGCATGTCTCTTGCACTGTGCTTGCGCTTGTAATTGCATTCGCATCCTCGAAAACGGAAATGGCTAACACTTCTGTGTCTTCTTATTTTAGACTATATTCATACATCACTCGTTACTTCTCAAGGATAGTTTGGTTGTACCTAAACTTAACTTCGCATTTCTTTATGACTTTTCCTTCCCGTTTCCTTTCCTGCCATACGTAGGTATGCCTTAACCACCAAACTAGGCTTTTCTGTTTTTAGCAATCATTTCCTCTGTTCGGGTACATGTGCGGCAACAAATAAGTTTGCCCGTTCATCAATACCAGGAGAAGTAGGGCAGATATTGACAGCCACTTTAAAATTCATGCTCAGCCACACCAAGAGATCCAATGCAGGTCAATAATTTCTTGCTTCCCCAAGGTCTGTGCTATAAATTTCGAGGAGGTGGTGGCGAAAATGTCGAGAACATGCACACGCTAACATAAACCATGTGCTTTATTATTTTTACCCATAAAGATGCAAGTCTCACGTCTTGGATACTTTCCCTATTTCTCCTTCCTATCGGATCTATTATTGAGATTTTTACCTGAGAGTTTGGATGATGGTAGACTGTAAAAATTTTCACTTGGCAAAAATGCGGGATGAAAAGTACAAAGAATTTTACTCGGAAAAAATGATTATTTACGGTACTCCACGAGTCCACAGCCTGAGATTTTTTCTCACACTACTCCACAAAATTTTGCCAACTTGTACACTTTACGGAGTTCAAATATACTATCTGGAATGTTGCTTTCAGGTTACCCACCACGGATTTTTTATTAATTGTTTTGATTAAATGAAAGAAAGTGTCACTGCTACTTCAATTTTCCTTCAAAGCAGCACTGCGCTGAATTTTTTTGTAGCAATATAAAAATTGCACTGTTGCAGCGTATATTATGCAGAAGTGAAGACGATATCCGCTGTTACTTCTCTAACCACAATATATTTTGACATTTCAACGTAATAGCTGCTAACTTGTTTCTGCGAATATACTCAAGGAAAATAGACGTCTTTTCATTTTCTTCTTAGCAAGTAAATGGATATTTTTCTCCGCAAAAGAACTGGAATTTGGAGGCCTCGAGAAAGAGTCAATCCTTTACTGATAAACAACAAGTTTTATTTAACAAGGAAGTCAATAGCCAAACCATTCACTAAAATTACACGTTACAGTTGCACGAACCATCAATGCAAATTGCACTTAGCAATGTGTATTTGTTGGCTGAATTTCTATAGGAGAACGACACAGTAATTGACTTTTGATTAGCAAAAATTGTAATGCACTAAATGGAAAACTTGTCCAATGCACCGAACTGACGCTGCTCCACTATTCGAGAAAGGAAGAAAGCGAAACTTGAGACTTTTGTGATGTCAAGCACATTAAAATAACAATGACAAAATAGAACTGCAGGGTCCACTGATCATAAAAATGTCAACCCTTGAAAAGCCACTTACGTACAGTTGGTGAATGCTCAAATGCTCGATCACAAACTCATACCATGAATGAGACTGAACAGCACGAACAAACCACTCACTGCTCAGCTCACTAATTTTTTTTGCCTTCCTTACTTGATGTTCTTAGCTGGTGCATGTAGTGTTTTTTTAATTAGATAAAAATTAACTGTGCAATGAGTAAAAATGTTTTTCATTAGGCTTCAGTTTTCAACACTTCTCTCCTCTCCCAGAAATCCAAATGTTGGAAGTTACAGAAAAATAGAAAGCGAAAGACTTATTTGAAGAAACTTTTTTTTGGCCAGGGGTGCCTGTTATCTCTGCATAGTTATCGTTAATCAGGTATACTGCACATTTATGTTTGTACACGACTTTGTTTTTACGTATACACTTATCTTTTCAAAGTTAATCACGTTGTGCTTGAAATAACACACCGCTTCATAAACACTTCTTGGCTTATATTTTTTTGCGATTGCAGTAATTGTTTCCGTTCTGCAGTGCTGCAATACCTCACTCTGCAAATTGAGTCGAAACCACTGTAATATGCAAGATATCTTAGAAAGTCAGGAATTCTTGGTATGTGATCTCCAAAAAAGAAAGGTTTCAGCCTGAGATATTAACGACATAGCACTACTGATAATAAGTCGAAGTTTATGAAATATTATATGATAAATCTTTTATTGCTATGCTTCTGCTGTTGTCGCCCCAGCTTGAAAAAACTCTCTGTTGTGTTTTGGTTCGCACTAGTTTCGTGTTATGATTGTTGAAACTTTTACAAACACTTACTACTACATACATAGAGATAGACCATCAAAATATTAGATTCATTTATAATCTCTGATAACATTTAGGTAATACTAGCTAGCAGCAAACACTATACGACTAACACACGCACACGCAAAAAACAGCTCAGATCATCAGCTCAACTATTGTATCAATTGTGCTGCTTTATATATTATGTACGTTCATTTTAAATACAGTAATGATACCAATCTAGTGGTTTGGTTTGGTTGGTTTGGGATCTATTAGTCAGCGAAAGGGTATAAAACCACCGAGAGTAGTTTCGCTCAATGTGTATGTTCTTGTATGCTGCTGTAAAGGTTTTTTCGACTAAAAAGGAAGCACACAATCAGCAACAAAACAGCAATAGCATCACATCACCAACCAGGCCCACTATTCAACAAAATCTAAGCACTATTCCATTCCACCGTAGAACAGTATTGTTTTGTATAGTATATAAAAAGTGACATTAGGCTTTCTGCACATAAGGTTTAAGCTTTTCAATGCATATTGACGCTCATGCATACAACATTTATATCGCACATATAGCTTCAGCGTACTCCCTTCGTAGTGTGCTTCTTGTAGGTAGTAAGTAAAAAACGCAAAGTCTGATATGATTACGATGATGTGATGAGTAGGTGTTTTTAAGCTGGTACATTCCCCATGCTTCCTCTTACAGAGCATTATTCCTCATGAAATAGTAAAGAGAAGGGGAATGTTCTGCTTTCCTTTCATATCGTTTCTCGTGCCTGATTATTACTATTACTACTACTGTACGGCACTATTCCGTATATTAGCTCTCAAAAAAGAATAAGGATGAGCTTCATAAAACTGCAGGTCTCATTGTCTCATATCATAAAATATCACGGTTTATCAGTACGGGATGCAAAAGTGTTATAAAAGTGGGATGCCTGTTTTCTTGCTACATAGAAAATTTCGTTAGTTGTTAGTTTACGATTGCTTATGTGAAATGTAGCAGAAGGAGTTATGGAGGCCTCCAGTTTTTGTAGATTACGTAAATGCGCATACCATGATCTTAGTATTATCCCTTCCTTTGAATCACTCTCCTTCCTGCTACATTTCTGCATCTCACTCAACTCTCACTTCTGTTCTGGCACAATGTAATGGCACTCTTTAAAGAAGCAAATTTTTTTATTGCTCTGTGCCAAACTGCAAAGTCAAGCCAGCCTTGAATAGAGACATTTAAGGCGCTGCGTGATGGCTGGTAAATGCCAACTGACTTTGCCTCGCTTTACTAGCTTCACTCAAGTTTAGCTCGCTAAAACTGTACACTCCTTCTGATCTCACAATAACAGAATATAATAGGTACATAGGTATATGAGAAGCCAGAAGCTATTTGCTTCTACATATTTCCTTGCAATAAATGATAAAAAGGAGCCTACATATAGGTTACATATCTATGTCATTATATATAGCGTTTAATGAACGTTCAAAATGCCACCCCTAAATTGATTTAGAATTTTATGACTGAGAATGAGAATGTCAAGTCATTATTTGGTATTTGATGGATGATAGATAAAAAGAACTCATTACCCTCCAAGTCTCCAGCATGCATTTAGAATTTTGTATATTTGATCTTAATTCAATCTACCCGTCCCCATTTAGACAATCATTCAAGCAATTTCGGTCAAACTAACGACTAAAGATTATATGAACTGTATACCCTATGATGATACATATATGCGCGTTAATCGTTTCAATCAAACAATTTCTTGAAGTGCTTACATATGAATAGTTATTAGAGACATGAGACCGACAGTCATTTACAATTTTACATAAAGGCAAACACCTTCACGCATGCACATATTCATGGAATCGACTTACTTAATGATGATATGATATATATCACGAAGTTTGACACGAGCAAACCAAGAAGCAACTACATATACCTAATGTATAATGAATTTAGCGGTACATCCATAATCCAGTTTAGTGTCCATTTTTATTCCCTGATCCCTCAGATATGCAAAGGTTCAAAAAAGCATTTCTTTTTTTCTAAATCGAGCGTAGATATTTCATATAAGATAAGTAATCCGCGAGGAATTTGCAGCTAGTTAATTGCTTTCGCCAGTTTCCTGATGGTAAAAGTTTAGCATCGTAAAATTCATGAACTTTTTTTTGACCAACTCGGAGAAAGGCTAATGTAAGTCGGACTCAGTCAGAACACGAGTGTGTTCAGCGTTCGGAGTTCACGGAGTGGAGTGAATGAACAACTTTCCCTGTGCCACCTTCCATAAACATAGTACATCACATAGTAAGGCAGGGAAGTTGGAGTTGGATGATGGGTTTATTAGAATAAAGATGCCTTGAGGCTTAAGCTCCCAAACTCTACCAATTAATACCTACTATGAGTATACATGTGCATAAATTGTAATTGTGTAGCTGAAAATGACACTACGTACTACTACCAACTACACGTACGTGCTACTTACTAGCAATTAACACTCTGTTGTTGTTTACTGTATGATGTAGTTAAAAGCAGTTTTATTAGTGTCATTTAACAATACTCTAACATCTAAAGAAAGGGTGTGGGTAGATAAGTGTTTTTCTGACTTGTGGCAACTTTGCAACTGAAATGACTAGTAAATCCCTTTGAAAAACATAAAGACTACAACTACGATTTTGAGAGGAGGGGATGTAAATGAAAAAAACTTTTTACTATACAGCGATCTTGCATTAGAAATGAACTAAATTAACTGTGATGATATGGCTGGTGGAGGCATTCTAAAAGGTAAAATTTCCCCTTCTGTTTAATAAAATGATACTTCTTCAGTGAAAAACCATTTTTAGTAGTTGTGGCTAGAAAACCATTAACTATTTTTGGTAAAATGTTAGTAAAAGCAATATTTTAAAATTAATTACAGATATTCGTGAGATTTATTCTTCCATTTTTGACCATAAGCCAGTAGTGCATCGTGAAGTTGAGTATTTTGTGAAAGAATTTGAGGTCAAATAAAGCTGCAGTGGTAGCCTTGTTGAAATTTGTAATTTATACGTCCCTCACAACTTTGGTTTTTTAATTACCAGGAATCGAGAGGAGATCGTGAGGTTGACAGACTGTTCAGGATTCTGGAGAGGGTGACGGAGCTGAAAGATTCGGAAATCATAAAATCGAAATCTCTAGCAGATATTCACGTTCCAAAACTTTCTGCCGAGCTGCAGGTCGCGGAGTCAATTGCAGATTCACTATTAGCGAAACGATTAAAGGCTGAATCAGACAATATTGCCCGACTTGAGAAAAAACGAGAAGAGCGCACTACGGAATGGGACACTTTTGTTCATGATATGACCAACAAATGTATTCGAATTGATAACACATTTAAAGAAAAAGAGGAAGGGGTTCGGGCATTGTATAAAAAAGCAGAGGAAAAGTTAGGTCAGACAAGCGAAGGCAGTGAAGCCGAAAACTCGCCTGACGCAGCAATCGCTCCCTTGCAAGAGGCTGAACCCACAGACTAAGTTCGTAGAAGTGAATCAATTCTTATCATAAAGGAAACGCTTCAAGTGCCTGTCACTGACTCGGCGTCGGCGTAAACAAAAATTACGCTATAACTTACTATATTTTTGGTTACCGACTATCTGACTATCAGTAGTTTCGTACTCATCTTGTAAAGATGATTATGTCAGACGACAACAACAGATCATCATTGGGTCAATTAAATGACCCAGAAGTCAAAATACTTCCGGGAAAAGCATTTATTTCCTATTTGGAAGATCTCAGCGAGAGTAAGAGATGGAAAGGAAAGGATACGCTGACAGTGGAGAACATAAAGGAAATTAAAAATCTACTCAAGGAAGGACGTAAAAATGAGAAAACGGAGGAAGGTGTTACAAAGAAGAAGTACTTAAACGAGTTATTTTCGGATTCAGAGGTCATCATTCCCTCTTTGGAAATACCGAAGCGAAACCCCGAGTTGGAAAAGCGGCTTAATGAGCTGCGGCGTAAACTGGAGGATAAGGAGTATCAACGGATGACTAAAAATGTGAGCACCGGTACCAATAAAAGCCAATCACACCCTGAAGACTCTATCGGTTATCAAAGTAAGCAATGGTTAAAACATCTCAAAAACTGGTGGACTAATTTCAGAAAATAAAAGTATGAAAATTTTATTCAACACCTTCCGTTTCATTTCTAGTGAAGCAGATGAATCAAGCAATTATCGCAGTCATTCAGTTTGTCATTTCTTTGGCGGCAGCGTTCCTATTTGGCTTCACAGGAATTGAAATTTTCGTAGGTCCCTTGGACCTAGCAGTGCGACTTTTACTTGGAATTGCAGCCGCTGTAATTGTTGGAGTGGCTGAACTTTACATTTTGGTTGTAAATTTAGACGCAAGGGAAGGTGCCCATGAAAAAATAGAATAAAGTCGATAGTCTATTCTATAGTTTACCAATAGATATAATGTAATTAATGATACCATTAGCGTTAAATATTGTGTATTATGTTTATAATAAGATAAGATTCAGCTTATCGTAGCAGCATGAAAATCAAAATATGAATAATTTTTCCAGTGTTGTGTGATATTATGATAAGCCCAGCGAATAAATTGTTCAATTTATATTTTGCATGCTGAAGAAAAACGAAGTTTTATTTCTTTGTTTAGCAGTCCGTTACTCCCTTGCACCAAACGTTTGTCGCGATTTCATTCATAGCTCTAAACAGGTTAAGACATGATTTTCTGTATCAAAACGGTGATGACCAGTTTGTCCGTTCGTTATATCCATAAACCCAATATACAATACAGGTAAGTAAGGTAAGGTAAGTCAAGCTCTTATCTTATACTTTTGGCAGTTTAGTTTACTAAATTGAAAATGTGTCAAGTCAATTTTTTCAGTACATATTAGTCATTTGTTTTGATTCACATCACATTCCATAAAACGAGAAACGTCAATTTTGAAATGAGTTTGTGATTGATGAGTAGTGAGTAGCATGAGCATGTATATGAAAAATTGAAAAATTACTAAACAAGATTATCTTTACCTACCGCGTAGGCTTCACATGCATATGATACGAACTCGAATGAAGGAAGATGATGGTGAATGAAATGAAAGGGTGAAAAAGGGGAAAATGCGAGTCCACGCATGCATGCGCTACGCACACAAAAGGAAAGGAATGAAAAACCACTGAAACCAGCCCCTCGGCCTGCTAAATGCTGTGCGATGCGAGATGCGAGCTATTCACTATCCCACAAAACTGTTAAAGAGTAGGTTCATTGTAGATCCGTTTATGCAACAAAATATTCATGGTTCATTGCTCATGAGCATAGCAAGCTAAAGCTGCTACGGCTACGCGCAACAACGCAGGACGGGCGTACCCGTGTGTACGTTTCTTTTTGTGCAGAGCAGAGTGCAGAGCAGACAAAAGCAGTTTACTACAAACACGAGCACAGCATGCAGATGCAGTACTCAGTACACTCATACACTGATGTGCTGAGCTGACAACTCTCCATTGCCGGGGATCATTGGAATGCACGCTACGATACGACTGTACTATTGTAATTGAGTTTAGCATAGAGTACGTGGGTAGGATAGTGCATGAAAGGAACATTTCAGAAGCTTCTTATATTGTTTTTGTGGTGTGTGGTTGTAAGCAGAATGTTCGTTTTTGTTTTTTGCTTAAAAATGATTCATTATCAATTACGAATAATTAGTAAGTGCGTTCTTAATAAAAGGTGCGATTGCTGCTAGTTGTCGGTTCACACTTTACTGGATGTCACTCACTCGGAAATTACCGATGTCAGTTAAATTTCGTCGGTTTTCTTATTGTGGATTCTTGCCATTCATTTGGAATTTTGCAAAGCAGAATTTGGCTGACGTGCACCAGTGTACAAACGGTAAGTCAAAATAAATCTAAATGCCGCATGGCAGCATGCAGACGTTTTTATCTAACAGGTTGTTGCATGCAATATTATTGACTGTTTTAAAGAATTTTAGGTTGATAAGTTGTGAATAATAGGAAACAGTAAAATATGGTAATTTAATTTTAATCAGTAAATGATAATTTCAAGTGTAGTTTATTATTGAATAATAAATACATTTAAATTAATATGGGCATAGTGAGAAATGACATTTCTGTAAACGGAGCAAGTTAGGCAGATGTAAAATATTTAAAATTTTAGTAGTATTTGTTTACGATGTGCAAATTTTCAAGTTTTGTATGTAAGACTTTTTTGTTTAAAGTTCGTTATCCAAGATTTAAAAGGTCATTCCTTATTGACTGCTGGTTGTTCACAGGTGACGAAGCCACAAGCTCGAGCTCGTCAGTTGAAGGAAGATTCTTCTAATCAATTTCGACTGACTGATTGACATGATACTCTTGAGATGATTTCAAGTGTCCTGTTGGATACATTGTTTTTGTTAAACGCCTTGACATTAATAACGTGAAATCACAAGTGCCAAGATGTCTAAGAGTTTTACGGAAGAACCGGATTTTCTGGACACGAAAACAGGCGTTCCCCTGCCTCAGTTTCTTCCAGAACCAAAGACATTGTCTTCTAAAAAGGTAGGGTTTACGTTTAGTAGTCGCAACAGTTGTACCACATGTCTGATGTAATCTGATCAAAAAATAATTATTAACTGGGTATTGTTTGATACTGTTTCTAGGATCGTGAAAGAAGGCATTTGCGTTATATTCCTCCTGCACCTAGACCACACAATAGCTTTCGTTCCGTTCCTGCACATACCCGATTACTCCATTCAAGAAATGAAACAAATGACTTGGATAATTCATTCCAGTACCTTATGAGTAATAATGCAAGTTCTAATAACGGTTCTTCAACCTCGAGTTTCTTTCGTCAATTTTTTGAAATTCAAGAAAGACTGGGTTATGGTTCATTTGGTGATGTCTTTCGAGTCAAAAGTAAAATTGATAACAAAGAATATGCTGTAAAGAAATCTAGAAGGACTTATGCTGGAGAAGCAGACAGGTTGGAATATTATAATTCTGATTAATAATTAAACTACGTGTATTTTGGCTCAACAGTTTAACCTGAAGTTTTCTTACGTAAGTGCTTCGTTATGCATTTTAGTTTCAATAAACATACGTTTGTTATATTTTGAAGGTCGAGGCAATTAAAAGAGGTGAAACGTGTGGAAAACATTCCATCAAACAGTCATTTAGTAGAATTGGAAAGAGCCTGGGAAGAAGAAGGCTATCTGTACCTGCAAATGGAACTATTATCAAAATCTCTTACCTTAGAAATAGAAGATGGTCATTATTTGACTGAGAGTGAAGTAAGCCAACATTTTACATCTTGTTTTTTGTCAATGATCATGATACATGATTCGATTCTTCTCTAACAACTGTCTGATGGTGTCAGGAATTTAACCTAACATTATTTATTATGATGAAAACTTTGGCCAGAGTTCTGATCATAATTGTGATCGAGAATCTTTTTTCACAAAACTGAATATTATTCAATTATTATGAGACATTACTCCTCAGTCCTCACAAACTGTTTAGTGGTGTCATGATTGTTATCTTAGCTATTATTATTGTATTTTTGGACTGACTATAATGTTTTGTTTTTTATTTAGACTTGGGACCTGTTTGTTGACATGCTGTTAGCACTCCAACATCTACATACACATCATTTAGTTCATATGGATGTAAAACCGGATAATATTTTTTTAACCATTGACACGCCGACGGTTTACAAATTAGGGGATTTCGGAATTGTTGTAAGCTTAGAAGAAAAGGTACGTTTGAGTGAATAATGCATGAAATTTTCCGGTATTTAGCTTCAATAACTGTTTTCTGGAGGATCACTAATTATTAATGACTGACATTTTAGAAAGATGTAAGGGAATATACAGAAGGTGACTCCCGTTATCTGGCTCCCGAAGTAATGCAAGGTGTAATTACGACGAGAGCTGATATATTTAGCCTTGGACTGTCATTACTTGAAGTAGCTTGCTCGGTAGATCTGCCAAAGGGAGGCGAGTTATGGCATTCTTTGAGGAAAGGGGAGCTGCCTGATCCATGTCCTAGAGGTTGGTTAATGTTTAACTTGGCTTGAAAATCAATTTTTAACCCAATATACTACTTTGTTTATTATTTATTATGATGAAAACTTTGGCCAGAGTTCTGATCAGAAATGTGATCGAGATTTTTTTCCAAAACTGATTATTATTCTAGGTTTGAAACAGTCAATGTAATGATTATATTGCTGCAGAATTAACTTAATGTGCTTTAAACGGCATACTTTCAGAAATGCCTGAATCTCTGCGTAAAATCATACAATGGATGCTGACGCCAGATGTTGATCAACGCCCTGAAGTCGCCAAATTGATGGAAATTCCTGCAGTGAAAACTCACATCCAGAATCGTCAAAGGAAATTAAGAATGGCAAGATTGATAAAGAAAATAAGTGCCATTACTCGTTTGTGGCATGCTTTGCTGACGTTTCTAACTAGTTTGATGTTTTTCAAACGTCCAAAGACAATAGATAGAATGGAGGTAGATCAATCTCGTGTCACGCCTGAGCCGTACCCAACGGAGAAAGACATTCCTAACATCGTTCTTAATGACCATTCATTTTCCGATGGTGAGTAAAGTAGTTTTCTAATGTATTTTCATTTACTGCTTACTGTTTTGCCCATTTCGAAACGAATAGCAGCTCAAAGCGATGAATTATCTAGTGATAATGCATTTGAAAATGTAATGCAATGTCGGACCCAGTTATGCACAGTGTGCATGTAAGTGAATTTGTTTTTTTAATTTCATAGATGACGAAATGCGTGGAAGTGGAACTCCGGCGTTTGCGTCCACCCCGATTCCCCAGTCAAAATCCGGAGGGTAATTATCTAACTGATATTTTCGTTTTTTGGTTCATTGCTCTGCTTTTTTGCTTGCTAATTATATAATTAATATATAATGATGTTAGTAAACGTGCGTAATATTTGCATTTCCCGTACGCAACCGCAACATTCATTGTTATCAAAAAATGTTAAATGTTTTAATTGTTGTGATTTGTATTTCCAACACCAGGCGCCTTCGAAGTAGCAAAAGGAAAGCAGATGGGGAATATCGTGCAATGGGCAGTCCGACTTCGCGCAATCTCCTACAGGACTTCGAAGCTGTATCAGACTAGCCTCTTCGTATTCATTTATTCATTAATCACGTCTTTTAGCCCAGTTCATTTTTTGTTTTTGGCAAAAGTATGAATTAAATTTATTGTTATGAGTTTTGAAAATTTGTAATAATGTTGTGTATTAATAGTTATATTTGTATACAGTTTTATAAATAAGGTTGAAGGATTGTACCATGTATTTGTGAGTCATACCACTACTACGCTTACGAGTGCCTTATTATTTTGTTAAGTCGTGTAGGCCAGACCGGAAATGTTTTAGCAAACGTATTCATTACTGCGTTATCATGAGCGTTTGTGGATTCGCAGAATGTCTAGTTAACAAATAGCAATGAATTAAATTTTTTGACTTCTTTATTAAGCTTGTTAACAAAGTCAGGAAATAAAAATAAAGTCATTCCTGTTTTGTAATCGTAAATGTTTAACTATGCAAAATAGTAATTTATTATTCCTGTTTCAGAATATTGTCAAAACACGGTATTGATTCCACTGGATGCTTTGCAAACAGCGCTAAATTGCATATTTCCAATGAGTCTGTAATTGGTTCAGGTGATACCTTTGTAAAAATTGTGTTTAATGGAATACTTCGTTGTACTTTTCGATATGCGTCTGTGTCGGTAGAATTATCAGTTCGTCGCGGCATGTTCTGTATCGACATTTCTGTTATTTCACCGCGTTTAATGAACACTTTCTTCCTAAAAAAGGTAAATGTAAGTTATTATTATTGTATTGATGTGCTAGTTTGTATGTTTGCATAGCTTTGAATAGTGAATAATACAACAGAACATAAAATTTCGATTTGCTAAATTATGGATTCAAATTTCGGATACCATCTTTTTAATAGCGGTTGCAAAATTACGTAAATAATTGTGTCAAAGTACTTCCAGCTGTCCATGTATGATTGAGAGTATAGTTTACACCCTAGGTATGCTAGTAAAGAACTGTGCCAAAAAACATTTATGGCATCAGTTGGAATTACTCCTGGGTAAAAAATAGCTTGTGCATTAGATGATCGAATGCAGGACTTGAAGCGATGTGATTTGTGACTCTGAAAAGTTATTATTGGAGAAAGGAATAGTTATTTGAATGACATGTGAAACCAAACAGAGGGACGATGATAAGTATAAAAGTACCTACTAATATTTACCTTTAAAAAGCTATTTCTGTGTTCCCGTTGATACTCCTCACGGCCAATTGTAATGGCGTCACCAGTTTTGAAACATGATGAAATCATCTCGTGAATGGAAGAAAGGGTATTTGAAAGACTTAATATTCTTTCTATTGAGCCTTCCTCTTCGTAAATCTCACGTAGACTACTTCGAATCGTATTTTCTATTCTGGATAACTGTATTTCAGGCTGCCGATGGTTGTCCAATGAGCATAAATGCGATGCATTAACAACCAGGAGCGTTGAGAGGGCCTGAAGTTTTTCCAACAGCAACCACTTAACTTCTAAATCTGGATTGATTTCTACAGAGTCTTCATAGTGAGAGGATAAATCTGCAATAAATAAACTCACGTGCTTTATCTGATAGAATGCTAGTACACTCTAAAAACCAATATTGACAGGTTTACCATAAGTAGCATCTCCTCGACTGTTTATTGGATTCTGTAAAGTTACCAAGAACAGATAAATTAACATTACTTCTTTTAGATAGATATGTAAGTGAGTATTACTTCCTCAATTGAGCAGACAAAAAGGAAAATTGATACTGATTAGCCATTAGTCTAATAGTTAAAGCATAGTAGGTAGTAGGCACTC
>JAHZND010004923.1:0-11998 GCA_027744115.1 Acrocyrtus sp. NNG-2020 | reverse complement strand
AATAGGAAATAGTTATCATCGTATTTTGTCGTGATTATTCTATACCCAACCTCCAAAACAGTATAGCTAAGTCTCGAGGAGGGAACATACTTTGAAGCCCAAACTTTCGTAAAAGCTTTTATTAAATCTACCATAACTGCAAGCCGTATGTCCTTATCCACGAAAGCAACTTTTTTGGGTAATCTGCAAACATAGGAGGAGTTCGCCTTCACCGTCCAGTTCAGTACTGTGGAGGATATCGTCTCATGGTCATCGTATTTAACAAAAACTAACTTATTTTGGACAACTTCCAGAGCTGATTTCCAGGATGCTGAAGAAGTAGAGTTAATTTCAGGTTTTATTACCTTATCAATAAGACAAGAAAACTCTCCTCTGTCGCTTATACATAAGCTGAAAGTAAAAAGCTGTATGCGTGCAGTAGCCAGATCTTCTAAACTTTTGGGAGCTTCCGGTTTAACGATGGCAGTAAGAAGAGAGAAAAGATCTCCCTGGTAGCCATTCGACACAAGGAGAACCACGAGCGCCCACATCCCCCAAACAGTCATCGGCACGATAGTCTCCCGAGGTATAAGCCAGTCTGGGCCAGGCTGAGAAAGTAGCAGACTACAAGTATGGAACCAGCGATTTCTTAAGCAGCTCAGAAAATCCTTCAAGGAAGGAGCCGACTTGGGACGACAATTCCACGTGAATACAGCAGAGGCCAGCAAACTTCCGAATATTAGAAGAAGCCAGACACTCCAAGGAAGAGGACTTAGAATCCCTTCCATTTGTTTCTGCACTCTGATGCCTTCAGTGCTTCGGTACAGCACTACAAATCCGTAGTGGCTGTAGCTAAGGCCGTGTCCTACGAAGTGTCTGCCAACAGTTCTAAAATAGTTTATAAATCGAATGCTGGGAATTACATCACCGTCCATCCAAATTCCTGCCTGGTGCTTTTTAAATATTGTCATGGTAAAATTTAGCTTTCGGCTGAGAGCATTAAAAAACTTGCATTTATCACTTTTTACTTCCAGCATATCCATTAGATAATTGCAGCTCATTTTCTTCTTTGGCTTTCCATCAAACGCCGGTCCATTGACTAAAACATAATTGTATTAAAAAACTTGCATTTATCACTTTTTACTTCCAGCATATCCATTAGATAATTGCAGCTCATTTTCTTCTTTGGCTTTCCATCAAACGCCGGTCCATTGACTAGAACATAATTGCCATTTAAATTAGATAGCAGCAACGTCCAGTATTTTACCAGTTTCAAAATTTCAAAACGCTCATTTTCAAGAAGAGCTAAGAGGACGTTTTGATTTTCTTTGCAGGCGACACATAGCAAGCGCATCTCGTTAAAATCCAATATTTTTAGAATGATTGTGCCAGAAAGATTCATCTCGTAGAAATAGGTTTCTTTCACGGATGCTTTAAGCCTAGAAAACTCCAAAAGCCAGAGAAAGTGAGGATTGCCAGTGTCGCTTCTTGCACTCATTTCCGAAAGATATCTGACGCAAGTTGAATGGTAAATCAGCAAAATCACTGTGCAAACAGAGAGCTTCTGCGAAGATAATTGTAGCGCAGAATCCCATGTTCTCCACTTTTTTGAGCCTTCTCGATCAAATATATGGAGAGATAGCAATTCCCCTCCTACGCTAACGGCATCCACAACTTCATAGAATTTATCGTGATACTTCTCCTCTTCGACTAAATTGTAATGGAGAAAAGTTAGACTACAGCCATGAAATGAGCTGTAAAATGACTCAAATTTCTTGTTCTTGCCATGGCAAAATAATGGAAATGAAGAAATTAGTAGAAAGCCAAACGTTTTCAATAATAGGAATTTCATTTTTGTAGGAACTCGCAAGCCAAACCGATTGACAAAAAATAATGACCGCATAACATTTAGTAGCCTCCACTAACTATTCGTGCGCAATGCCGCCCATCCATTTTTTAAATGAGCTTACTCTCAAAAACTAATTATGCTGCGGTGGTAATTGTTTTTTTAATAAATTTGGGATTGTATAGCACGCTAGATACTGACAGTTTGCCCTTCATCTAGTAGATCGCACGTGGAATTAACTTTGGAGGTCAAATTCAAACTTAACTGGCAGAAGAGGGCAAATTTCATTTTGAAATGATTACAGAGTTCGTGGCGGCATACTGAAAGACGAGGAAAATTTATATTAGCTAAAATGGAAACACTGATTTAAAATTTGCTCTCAAACCATTTCCGACGAATACATAAAAATTTGGAATACGTTTGCATGCCGCTGGGGTCCATTGAGACTATTATCTATCATTTATCCAGAGAAGGTTACAATTCTGGAGGAAGGTTATAGTTGCTTTGATGCCACACTGCACAAAATGAAAATTTACATTCACATTATTACAACACGAGAGCTAATATTATACCTTTTGGATACCTAAACCCTTCACTCGAAAGGCCGGTTGGCCGGTTCAAAAAACGATTTATGTAATTCTGTAAATAGAAAATAGAATGAATGTTATTGCTGCTAATGTGGAAAAAAAATTATAGCCCGCTCCACCAAATTTCCAGTTATTACACAATACCCAGACAATTGCAATTTTAGTTGGTTTAGGTAGAGATAAATTTTTAAGAAAATATACATAAAAAGTATCAGCTAAAATAATATCGATTATAGTTTCGCTTTAAATGACTGTTTCCACTGTTTGCATTGACAACTATAAAGTAAACAATAATGTCATCGTTAAAGAAATAGTAATGAGCTTTGCTGATTAAATAAGCACGAAACACAATTGACAATTATTGTTAGTAAATGAATAGAATGGGCCAGAAAGAGGAAGAGCAAATGAATAGGCAATTTTGTCATTATTTGATATGATAAAAAAATTCTCGTAATATGAATTAAGTGATAGAAAAATTGGAGCATTCATGAATAAAAGAAAGCAGCATCGACCATTTCTTTATTTTCTAATAAAACAGAAACAGTTGAGAAGTTGATGGGCGTGCGGTAGACAAAGATGCTACATTTTTTAGCTTGAGACAATACAACTTGAGTGTAGAGAGTTTATGTAGGTAAACGCCATTAAATGGAGATTGTTGGTGATCACATTATAAAGAAAAAGTAAACTTAATGAACTGAATGAACATTTATTTAAAATGAAGAGCAGTCGAAGAGTGGCGCTACTTTGGCTGACATCAGAAATTATTTAGAAATTTGCAATGCGAGCCATCAACATCGCCATCGCTATGGCTCAAATAATTTTATTTCTATTAGTGGCAATTTCAGTGCACGAAAGCAAGAACATAGTTCAGCTGCCAAGCTATCCTGTACAAATTATTCTAAATAAGTCGAGTGGCAGCTCAGCAGTTGTGTTTTGGAAAAACTGGCAACCTCACAATTTCAACTTGTCTCTGACAGGTTCGCCAATAAACTGGTTTTATTTAGCTTCATTTCTGGAAAAAATTTCACTTTCAGCTTACTATAAACGCATTCGTTACACCCAAGTCAAATGGCTTTTTTCTTACAAGATTCTCCATAATTTTAAATTTGAGGAGACGACAAAATGCGCAAATTTAATATGGGAAACTCAGCAAGTGCCCGGAAATCCGCTACATGTCTATTTAGAGCTTCCACTAGATAGCCAGTCTATCCTTCAAGTAATTTTATCTAGATATTCTAAGAGGAGGAATTACTGGAGCATGCAGTATCAGCAACGACTTTACCCCATTGCAGTAGCATACAATGAGATAGCCACCGCCGCAAACGGAACACTTCTAATAAAGCTTCCGGGCACTAAGGAAACTCCTTGCGAGAGTTGCCCCACAATTACAACGGTCGCCGATCACTGGCCCTCATTCCGAAAATTATACGGAACCAACGTTTTTCTCGTTGTGCTTCGCCTAGTCCCACTGAACTTCATGTATTGTGATGCCCCAAGAATTTTTAAGGAACCTTTTTATAATCTTGGAATACTCGCACAAGCAATTGACCAGGACGCTACTATATATCTGTTGGTGACAGTGGCTGTCCTCACTTCAGCAATTATTATTTTACTGCAGCCAAAAGTTTCCAAACTGGAAGAAATATCTGTAATATTTCTAGACTTAGTTGCTACCCTCATTTTAAGTCCGGCCATTTTGATATCCCATCCTGAGCGGATTCGACGGCTGCCAGTATTCCTTCTGTGGTCACTGGCGTCCATCATACTAATAACTCACTATACTGCGGTAAACACTGGCTACATTATTACACCGCCAAAGGGCGACAGGATCACACATATCTCCGAAATAATTTCCCGTAAATTCGTTCCAGTTGTTGACATGCTGAATAAATATCACACTCTTCTCCATGACAAAGTTGCAATTGGACAAGCACTCGGAGAAAAGTGGAAAGTGTCTCAAGAACATTCAGAAATTGACTCGTTTATAAATAGAACGCAAGTCATTTCAAATTGGACAATTTACCTACACACTTTAGCACGACAAGACAAAGTTGTGCTGATAACGCAATGGATTTATGTAGTAAAAGTGTTAGCTGATGTAGTAGATTTGCTGCGATATTCAGAAAGCAGAGGGGACAATGAGCGACAGTGCTACATGGGAAAGTCTGTGATTCCCTCGACGGACCGCTATTTTGCGGCCGTGGTGCCTCCTTATAGCATTTCGCTACGATATGCCTTTCACTCTGTTCTTCTTACCAGCGGAATAATGGACTATTGGGGAAGAGAGTTTGAGGGGATTTTTGCAAATAGGGTACAAGATAGGGTCAGAGTTCGGAGTCCAACAAATATTGATCTCCGACAGAAAAATGAAGGCGAGGTTAGAGGACTTAGTCTGCAGGGTAATATGAGACAAATGTTTTTCCTGTGCAGTTTAGGTATCATAATGTCTAGCATTACCTTCGCTATTGAAATTTGTCAGCAATAATTCTCTTTGAAATAAAAAATTACCGCTATTCTTGGTTTTGTGATTGCAGACGCATACTTGAACCTGGTTAATAAACTTTTGACATTGTAATATGCCTATTACGGCATTTCGAAAAAAACAGTCGATAAAATAGGCGTGGACTACTTAAAACCTTTCATTTACAAAATAAATTTTTATTATGGCATAGCCTTTTATTTGCATGTATCATTTCTATTCCAATTCGAATAGGAATTCAACTTAATTTAATTTTTAGTTCACATAATATGCCATTAACAAATCTACAAAAACTAATATCTGTTCTATCTCCCCTTCCAAATAGATTTAAATAAAATTGTCTTGCATTGAAAACTTTTCAAAGGGATAAAAATTACATTACGGTAACAGTTATGTGGAAGCTTGATGTCATAATAACATGTTGCACCGCCGCCAATCCTTGCTCAAAAGCCAGTCCGAAATATTTTAGTACTTGCCCTCTATATGGCACTTTTAGTCACACTTTTACTTTTACACTAGTTCATATTACATTTTTGAATTTGGGATCCAACCGAATTCCCTCCGGTTACATTTAAGCAAAAGGTTATTTAACAACAAACTAAAAAAAGTTGTAATCTTCTGGCGTAAAGTTTCTTGCAGAGATGAAAACGCTACTTACAGTATTAAGTCTTACTTTAAGTATTCAGCACAGCGTGATCGCATTTTACCTTGTAAATACGCCCTGGAGCAGTCCCCATCTCAAAAGCGTTCACGAGAAACTCTTTTCTGAATGGAATGATCCTAACATCGATAGCGTTGACATGAAAGCCATTCTTGATTTCGAAGATTACAGTCCAAGTTGTGTACTCTTTGTAACTAACTACATGGGAGTCCAAATGTCAGGTCTGCGCCGTCCAGTTATTCTCAGAAAATTTGCTTTAACAGCAAGAACGAAAGTTGGCAGCGGCCCTTCTAAAATAAAGCGCACCATTCTCATATGGTTTCCAGATAATTACCATCTTCATTATGATAAAATTAATAAGACGGAATGTTTTGTGGACAGCTATCAGACCAGTCCCCATTCTATAGACGGTTGCCCCCATTCAATTGCAAAAATCGACTATTTTGACTACATAATTCGAAACAAACCCTGGACATGTCAGGTTCGGATGGAACTCTTTCCTCCACCAGTTGACGCCGAAACATCTCTAAAATACACTGCAAGTGCAGGATCTACATTTGGCCTTTTTAATATCCAAAACTCAATGTACATCCATCCTTGGGTGTACGTAGATTATTCTCTCGTGGAAAGTATGCACTATGCCCACTATAAACCGACTCTTCCAAGTTTAGTTCCAACTGTGGAGATATTCGTTGTGATGAGCAAGCCATGGGAACATCTACGTCAGAAAGGAAAAGACAAAGTGCTCCTTGCCAACTGGATAAACAGCGTCTCCATGGTGACTGGCATAAGTTCGGACCGGGGACATACTCAGAACAGCCTTTTTGTACTTTTCCAAGTTAACCCGAACCCTCATTTCCAAGAGCCTTCTAGAGCGGCCACTATTACACCACAGAGATGTTTTAAGTACGTTCCAAAGATTCGCAGTCCGTGCTGGATAGCTCTGTCCGGTTATCATCACCCGGGAACGATTCTCATGAAAAATCTTTTAGCTTGGAAATGGAAAGTTCCATCCCCTAAAATATTCATAGATAACCTTCATGACGGGTATCGCGATGAAAATATCATCCGGAAATCTGAGTTGTGTGAAGAGTCATTATTAAAGGGCGGAATTTTAAAATTTTCACAGAAATATTCACAGGTCAAGGATCTCATAAATATATTTATGGTACATGTCGCAACTACACTCACTCACAATTACAGCTATGACATCGGTTACTTGAATAAATTTTGGTGCGACAGTGGAAAGGCATTGCCTAGACCTCACACGAGTTACAGCTATCCCCTCAGACGTGTCAACCTTTTGATGACCTCTCGGTTAGTGCTTCGTAACCCAGGTCGTTTATCGCACTTCGAGTTTTTGAATCCCTACAGCAGCATGCGCTTTCTTGTTTGTGGTACAAGAGGAACAGAAAAAATGGCGTTTGGCGAGTTAGTCAACATCTACGACCTTCCATCCTGGTTGCTTTTACTAATTTCCGTGGTGATCCTGACAAGTACTTGGATGGTATTGGAAATTGAAATAATTTCCTCTCCACTGAAAATTCAAACTAAAAAATTGTCAGTTGTGTCCAAGTTCTTGTCCTTTCTGAAAGTCGTGCTGGAGCAGGGTGACCCATTTCCGAATTTGGAAAAGGATTCTATTCGAATCATATCGACTCTGTTTCTCCTAGCTGGAATTATATTTAGTAATGGGTATAAGAATACGAACGTTCAGAAAATGCTTCTCCCGAGAAATATCCTTTACTACGAGACCTTTCAACATCTCATGGAGAGCGGCGTGAAAGTTTATTCTTTAACTTCTACTAAGATTGGAGATCGGTCTCCAGTATTTAACTTTAAGATGACGTTTTTCAACTTCACTATGAAGGAAGATCAAGTTGGCCAGGATGCAAATGACGATCCACATATAATTAAGTATATTGGGGAGAACAGCCTAACCATGTGGTCACTATCGGAAGTAGGGTCGCGGTTAGAATTGAGCTCCACCTCAGAAAAAATACGAAATTGGTTCGGGATAGATAGGCATGTGTATAATAACACTTCACTGTATCCGGTTATGAATGTGATGGGATCAGTTTTAAAATGGTATCGAGAAAATGATACTGCTCGCACATCGAGAGTATCAGGACGTAGCCTATCTACGGGAGTAACGCAGAAGCTGAGAATAAAATATTTGGAGGAAGAGAAGGAGACTTTGCTTGCCCAACTAAAAATCAAAATGTGGCTGTTCTTCTGAGCACGGAAATGGCTGAAATGTTCATCAAGGGCAAGGCTCTGAAGGGAAGTGGTGCTTACATCGGGAAAGACTCACATTACCCCATGTCATTTCAATTCTTTTTTAATGGACTTGTCTCAGCAAGATTTCTCAGGAGGGTGGCTGTACTAAAGGAAAATGGGATAGTGCAAATGCTGATGGGCATGTCGGAAAGAATTTTTCGGTCGAAGTATAATGCTTACGTTTTCCCACTCAATGCGGAAACCGAAGGGCCAGTGAGTGTCTCGATGGGGCAGGGCAGCATTCTCATTGTATTTTACCTGCTAGGGACGGGTTTGACCTTGGCGGGGGTTTGTTTTCTTTGTGAGCTTGTGGTCAGATGGGTAAAGAAGGATTTGGGACATGCCATTTTTAGTTTATGAGCATTTAATCGTTGTGTATGCTGCTCTTTAGCTTTCACTCTACACTTCGTCGGAGCCGACAAATATTAATATTCGCTAAAAAATGATGGCGAGGCGAAGGCGCTTATTCATGAGGGTAAACGTGAGACAAATATTTTACCTTCTGAAGTTCCGCTATTACCATATTATTACAGCATTACCATCGAAGGACAGTGAAATTTATTAATGCTTATTAGTAAATTTCGTTAGTTTCGTAAAGTTTCGTTCGTAAAAACGTTAGCTGATAGTTTTTTCCTTGTTTTTCGACATGTTGATTCACTAAAATAATTAAATTAACCTGAATCCTGTGTGGCTTCATTTCATGAATCTAATTTCGCAACTTTAGCTTTTTAATAATGATTTTTAGGTATCAAATATACTTAACTTTAGAAACGCCAATGCTTAGCACAAGCCAATTTGAGAGCTTTTGTAAATATAAATTTACTAATAAAATTAATTAAGACAGGCGGTAGACTCGTAGCAACACTGATTGGAATTGGAAGTAGGTACTCGATGAAGACCTATTAGTAATAGGGTATTATTAATTACTTTTTATTAATTTCTCTTTTTAATTAGCTATTAAATAGATATAGCTACCGAGTACTCAACACTACCTCCTTCAAATCAAATTAGGTACCACTACACAAATCAGGCCAATACAAAAGAAACGGGTGTTCTGGACAAGCAATCAAAATTATAATTAATTAACATTAAATTCGGCATTGGCCAGACATTTCACCAAGTCGATCATTGGTCATTAGGTAACTGTCATAATATCAGCGATCAAGTATTACTTTGTATGCTCACTTATTTCACAGTTCTTCGATTGCCCTTCTCTTCCCCTTGATAGTATCTTAGGATTGTGCTTATATGAAGTTTTCTTTGAGGGTATTCGTATCCCAGATTTTTTAAAAAATCATATAATAAATAAATTTACGCAATCCCTTCTTCAAACCAGAATGCAAAAATACTCGGGCACTGTTCTAGTACTATTACTGGCTATGATTTTTAAACTAATCAAAAGCCGTTATATTATTCCAATACGTAATTGGTCTGCCAACTACTCAAAGCTGGGACCGATTCCTCTTGATGATTCTGACATCGCCGATTTCTACTCATTGTGGGAGCTCCCTTTAGACCCTGTTAACTTGAACTGGCTAGACACCTTTTCAGACACGCACTGCCTTCTGGTCATCTCCAACTACATGGGCGCTCATTTTACTCGACTCCGGCAACCTGTCATAATTCGAAGGCCAGTTCTTACTGCAAGACGAGACATGAAGTACAATTATATAAGTGACTCAAATGTTCCATATGGATACGTCGAATGGACCCTTGAAAGTTATGCAAACAGCTCTCAGGAAAACTCTTGTAGGGTGCTTTGCTTTCCCGAATTTTCAAAAGTGCACGATCGCTGTGGCAGCGCTCGCACAGATTTTAGACGCTGTTCCAAACTAGATATTGGCTTAATTTCATCTCGAATGAGACCATGGAGCTGCCAAGTCTCATTAAATATGTTTCCACCTAGCCTTGAACGTCAGGCTAGACAAAGTGCATTTAATCGCATATTTAAGAGATACTTTATTAAGAACGATTATGGTTTTTATGTACATGCAGATATTTCTTACCCAGCTCTGTGGAAATTGCCACTTTGGCCTACAGCTAATAAGACGGAGATTGAAGCAGTGGGGAATGAATTTGAAATGTCTGCTCGAAGCAAAACACCAGTCATTCATTTTTTCGCGGTGCAATCAGTGCAAAAAAGGGAAATGCCACAAAATTTGCAGTCCCTGTTGCGCACCTGGATGCGGGATATATTTTTTCAGTTTGAGTCCAGCGGACTGAACATTATGGCGAGCAATGTGGAAGCACTGCTGCTCGAATTAGTTAAGACAAAGCGACAAGAATGGGAAGTTGTTTCATTTTTGTATGCAGCCCCGTCAGCTGCAGCTTTTCCAAACAGTTTACTAATTAATTTGGGTAGGGAGGGATTGCCAACTAAACTTTACTCAGCATTTCGGCAGTTCTCTCTACCCGTTTCAACGTGGTACCTTTCCAGCACTCTAACCCCGAGCGAGCACAACCCCTGCGGAAACTATTTAAGGAGGTCGAGCACACATCGAGCGTTATGGAAAATGGCAACGGCTTTCTCTCAGTGTGGAAGAAGTACTCCAGCATGTTCTGATTAAGTTGTGGTCAGATTTGCTAAGTAATTGCAGCTATACCGTATCCGCTACAACGTCTGCAGCGAACTTCGTATCCAAAATGCACCACAAATATCCCTTCTCCACCAGCATTCGTGTGGAGGCTGTGGCCGCTTCGAGACTTCACCTTCCACTAACAGTCCCCAACAAATTTGACGTTCTGAAAGTTGTCACTTGCGGAGTAAGGGGAAAGGAGCCGCCTCCATTCAAACAATTTTATATTTCGTACGAGGGACCAGTGTGGGCTTGCATAATAGTGTCAATAGCTGCTGTGGGGGCTACGCACTGGACATTGAATCGTTTTGAAAAAAAAGCTAGCCAAAATTCCTCTTCGGCTTCTGGTCCACGACACATGAGATCTATTTACGTAAAAATATTCTCACTTCTCAAGGTTCTACTTGAGCAAGGAGATCCATTTCCTTCGGACACTTTTGAAAAATTGCAAAGTATTCGCGTGCTTCTCGGGACATACCTGCTAATCTGCATCATTTTGAGTAATGGTTACAAGAACAGCAACGTGTACGACATAGTTGCCCCTAGAAAACCACTTTTCTTTAAAAATCTGGAAGAGCTAGTAGATGACAAACACGAAGTTTACACTAGCAACGCGGAGGCAGTTTTGAGTTATGATTTACTTGCCTACGGCACGAACTTTCCTTCAGCTAATTTCAGCGGTGAACCGGGGTTGTTTGGTAGCAACAGAACAAGCGATTTCTTCATAATATCGGAACTATTTGCCAGGCTAAAAATACTCGGGGTAGAAGTAGATCTTTATGGGAGTAGTAAAAGTCGAAATTTTTCGGAGTTGCTTTTTAATTACGTCAAGTGGAATGTTTCACTGGGTCTTCTCCGCGAGGTGGTACTGTGGGGGCAAAAGGAGTCCTGGAAATGGGACATGTCCAAGGGATGGAAGGGAGACATCTCGATCGGCGAAGATAACGAGCTGCGAAGGCGATACAGCTACCTAGAGAAGAAGCAACTACTGAGGTATCTGAGCGAGTGTAAACAAAACAGGACAGGGCTGCTTGTCCCACTCGACCTGGCACACTTTTTTGTAAGAAAGTTAGGCGGAAGTGGAGTGTATATGCTACAACCAAGTTATTTAAAACGGTACCTTTCTGTCCATTTCAAAGGACTGGTGAAGACCCAGTTTTTAGTTAGAGTGGACTCCATCCAAGAGTCCGGAATTATTCAAAAGTGGGCAGACCTGATGGTGGCACTGTCACCGGAGGCGATGGCCTCTAAGATACAGCATGAGCTCGGAGAAAAGGATGATGTTGTTGGGGCTAGTGAGCCAAGTGCTAAAGATTTTTCAATGCTGTACTTCATGCTAGGAATTGGTCTTTTAACAGGGGCCGTTGCACTTTGCTTAGAACGAGCTGAAGCTTTTGTATTTTCAAAAATTGGGATACTACAACAGTGGAAAAGCAGAAAATGGACAGAATGGCAACAAAGGAAATACGGTAAAGTTGCTCAAGTGGAGCCTCAAAACCGAAACGGTTTGAAAATATCTGTATTTGAACCAGCAGTAAATATTTCTGATGAGAGTCTGTTAGAAGAGCACGTCAAAAACGAATTTAAAAG
>JAHZND010004922.1:0-15742 GCA_027744115.1 Acrocyrtus sp. NNG-2020 | reverse complement strand
CGAGTTACAAAGATTATCACAGAAATTCTCAGTGAAAATGAGGAAGAAAACGAACTGGTTCCTTTAAAGCAGTCCAAGCAATTTTTTAAGCAGTGCATGGATCTTGATGATATTGAGGAGAAGGGCTTGGATCCTCTAAAATCTCTAATTGATAGTATAGGAGGCTGGCAGCTTTTGGATCCAAATAATTGGAAGTCAGACTCCTTTAACTGGATGGATGCCATTGCTGAAATTTACAGGAAGACTTCCATACCAGCCGTAATTGGTATTTACGTGATGCCTCACCTGAAGAGATCGGACGAGCAAATTATTTATGTAAGGAAATTATTTTTCCCGATAATTCTGCAGTTAAACCAATCCATTTAATGACATTTATAATTTCAATGAAGATTGATCAACCATTCCCATCTGCGTATGCCTTTGTCATGCCAAGAGGAATTCTCATCGACCGCGACAACAATCAGCGCCTCTTTGATGCCTACGAATCATACATTGTTGAAGTTTCCCAGCAACTTGGCTCCACACAAAGTGAAGAGCAGCTTAGAAGCGTCGCCAAAGAAATGATTGCCTTCGAGGAAAAACTCGCAAAAAGTTCAGAAAGTGACGAAGATCGCTACGACAGGGAGCCATTGTACAATCCCCGCGTACTAAAAGACTATCAAGAGGAGACCGACAAAGTTCATGACACATTTAGGATTGTTTGGGGCGACCTCCTGAAAAGTTTCTTTGGGCCAATTGGAATTAACATCTCTGACGAAGAAAAATTAATCGTGTATGAGTTGGAGTACGTGAAAAACCTGATCGGTCTCCTTGCCGAAGAAGAGGAAAAGGGAACGCACACAGTAGCCAACTACATTGTTTGGAGATTGGTGCAAACAGCGGGCGGACACACTACTAAAGCTATGCGGGACATCACCTTCAACTTTATGAAGGAGCTTTACGGGCTGACGGATCAAGATGCGCGCGATGTGCACTGTGCGAACGCCGCCGGAAGCAGCGTTCTTGGGATGGCTATTAGCACACAGTATTTGGAGAGGTCGTTCGATGAAAACGCCAAGAATGAAGTGTACGCCATGGTGGACAATTTGATGGAAACGTTTGGAGAGATGGTAACTGAGGCGACATGGATGAAAGACGAAACTAAGGCAAAAGCAATTGAGAAGAAGGATGCGATGGAAACCATGATGGCTTATCCCGACTGGATTAAAAATAACAGCTACGTAGAAGATTTCTTTAAAGGACTTGAGCTAGGAGAGAATTATATGGAGAGTAGACTGGCAGCAACAAACTTTGCTAATTCCAAGTCAATGAGTGTACTCAGGGACCCAACTGACAGAACTACCTGGTACTACCCGCCTTCTACTGTGAATGCTTTCCACATTTTTTGGACAAATACAATTGGTTAGTGAAGTACTACTTTTAATTCTTCCTCTCCTAATCATTAAATATTTTTAATTGAATAATTAGCCATTGAGTATTATTCATTTTAGTGTTTCCGGCCGGTATCCTTCAACCTCCTTTCTTTGGAGGAAACCGCCCCAAGCATCAGAACTATGGAGGGGTCGGGATGGTTATCGGGCACGAGGTAGATAGATGGATTTTTATTTGTTTCAAGGTTTCAGTTGTACCAAATACAATTATTCTCCCAACCTAAGCACTTTTAATTACACTGGACAGGTGATTGCTATGAATTTGATGACGGCAGCACTCGATGTGTTAACGGAGCTTTTACGCAAGGGGAAAATATTGGGGATAATGGAGGACTACGCCATAGCTTCAGAGCTTATAGAAAATATTCTGAGAGAAATGGTGACGAGTTGAGGCTTCCCGGCTTGGAAGCATATTCCCCGGAGCAACTTTTCTTTATTGGATACGCAAATGTACGGTGCTTGCTTGTTTGCTTGTGCTTGCTGTATGTAAATGGCTAAAATTTTGCACGGCGAGTTTTTTTTAATTCTTTAAGAAATCGTTTCTTAGATTTGGTGCGATTCCATCACACCGACAGGGCTATTGATTCAGCTTCTAACTGACCCGCATTCCCCTTCGGATAGGCGTGTGAACGGAGCCATGAGGAATTCGATGGATTTTGCACAAGCGTACAACTGCCCTGTCGATTCTGATGGAATGAATCCACCCGAAGAAGAAAAATGTACTATTTGGTAAAAAATATGAAAATGATTTGGAATTAGGTGATTATTATATTTCGAGTACAAACTTTTACAAAATTAAAATTTGAAAGGATTGATATAGTTGATGAGTTTGTAATTATTTTCACAATTTTAACATAATATGCAACCTTGTCCTTGAATATAATTTCATTTGTTATTGTTCACTGAAAATGTCAATATTGCTTGGCTCAATTTCATTGATATAAAACCCGCAGATTAGCAGTTAAACTAAAATAATTTTTTAAAGATATTAATTCCAATTAAGCTGTTTAGCATGGGAAAGTTATTAGAAAGCCCTCTACTTCTTTTAATCCTTTATTGCTACTTCGTTCCAAGTAGCTCCTACCACATAAATTGGCTCCCCCTTGATAAATTTGATCCGACAAGACTTGACCCTGCTGGTTTCGAAATGCTGGGGAATTTAACTCAACCTGAACCAGTCTACCTTGTCAGGGTTAGAATGCTCGATGGAATTCTACTTGGAAAATTTTCACAGACCTTACAAGCATCCTATTTTGATTCCATCGTAATGGAAGTTGGTAAGCCCGTCGTATTTCCAGAGGATAGTGGCCTGCAGTCCCTCAAAACTTCAAAGAATCTTACGGTAGAGGTCAGTCACGAACTCAAAAGAGGAAGCTGATTTTAAAGAGAATTTAACTGCCTATGTAATTTTATAACGCTGGTAAATCTATCTACCTCAGCTTTTTAGTGCTCCTGATGGTAGTGTTAGTTGGGTGGACGCCACTAGTTTTGGACATGTCTCATCTGGGCGATATATTGGAAGTGGGTACTGTGCCAGAGACTAAAGAGATAATACACGTATGCCGCATTGTTCGAAACGGTGAACTATACGTGGGATGGTTTCTCATCAACAGCGGAACCTGCTCGGTTCATTTTGGTAAGCGATTTAGTAGCATACTCAATAAATTAATGAAATTGTCACCTTATATGTATATCGGGTAATTTAAATTTTGTTCGTATATTCAGAGAAAGAAGAAAAGGATGAAGAATTTAATATGTTTGAAATTTTGACCGTTAATTACTTAGGAAGATAGTAAAACATACTGCAATAAAATTACTACAAAAATTTTCATTTTCATTTTGGGGTTCCACTTCAGTTTAATTAATCCTTATTAAATTTTGTAAGATTCCATAATATCATTTATTTTTCAGAAAGTGTATATTAAGTAGCAAAGAGTTTTTGCAAACTTGTCACGTTGCCCCTGTTCTGACATTTTGAGCAAGTTTTGTGTACATTAACTTTGTAATGATTATAGGAACAAAAAAAGTAAAATTACTTACAATATATGAATACCTAATTAAAATATTTGTAAAGTTACCCCATAGCTCTCCACTAACCGTAGACTTTAACGAAAGTCAAATATTTCGGTATCCAAGCTACTGCACAGATTCCAAAAGCTAACCACATTGTTGGGCCACAAAGTAGTAATTTTTCCTTTGGAGTTGATGTACCAGCTTCCACAGCTAGCATTACCCCATACAGTGGTCAGGTGACCTTCGTCAATGGAATCCATGAAGTCTGCCTCCGGCTCCTCCTTCACGTTAATGTATTTAGCCTCCCGCTTTTGAAATTCAGCAATAACCTTAACTAACCATTGCACTTGGCACTCAACCATAAACACCATACTGTTGTGTCCAAGAGCCTGGAAGTCCAGAATTTAATAATTTCAAGTTAATAATTTCATTTACAATAATACTTTCTTGCATTCCGCAAACCACAAGATTAAATTTCTGGAGGACACTTACCGTATTTGGTCCCAGAAGAGTGAAATAATTTGGTAGAGAGTGGCTTACAGTGCCCAGGTAAGTCCTTGGGCCAACGGACTGCCAACTGCTGAGAATATTCTCTCCATTCTTTCCAATTATACTTAATGGAGCAAAATACTCGTGTGGCTTGTAGCCAGTAGCTAGAATCAAAACCTGTACGGCATAAAATGACGGAAATAAAGATTAAGAGCCTTATTCTAAAATATTGTAATTTTTGTTAAAATTTATTATTACATCAAGGTTAACTTGTGTCCCATCATCAACATGAATGGACTTGTCTGAAATTTGTACAATTCTGCTGGAGATCACTTGCACATTTGGTTTCTGAAGTGTGGGGTAGTAGTCATTAGACGGAAGAAGCCGTTTACACCCAAACTCATAATTCGGGGTCATTTTCTGGCGCAGTTTGTGATCTTCCCTTAGCTGAGCTCGTCTATAAATTGCACTTATCTTTTTCAAGAAATTTCGCCCCAATTGTATTATGCCTAAACCCCAAGTAGAGCATTTCCTGACACCAAAATATTGTTGTCCTTGTAGCCCATCTAAGACCTGGTATGTTTGTAAGGGCCCACTTGGCAACTTCCGGGTAGTCAAACTGAAACCTTGGCATGATATATGGAGCTCGTCGGTGGAACACCGTAAGCGTTTCCACTTCGTCAGCAATTGCAGGCACTATTTGGATCGCACTTGCACCGCTCCCTACCAAACCCACTCGTTTTCCTTTCAAGTCCACTGAAGAATCCCATTCTGCCGAGTGTATGATGGGCCCTTTGAAGGAATGGAATTCCTTAGGATAGTTGGGTATTCGAAGCAGTCCGGTGCCATTTATGACCAAATCAAATTCCAATGTAGTCCTAAGATTACTCTGAGTATTTAATACGGTCGTGATCCATTTACAAGACTGTTCATTCCACCTAAGCAGCTCTACTCGAGTTTGGAACTGAATGTGCTCGTATAGTCCATGCTCGATTGTGACGTCCTTCAAGTACTCCAGTATTTCAGGTTGGGATGCGTAGTTTTTCGACCAATCTAAAGAAAATTATCGAACCACAAAAAATGGCAAAAATCTACAAAACTTTTGCAGCCCTTGGGGTAAAATGGTACAATTCCGCAACTCATTATCTTCCTTTCTTTGCAACATTTAACCTGATTTTGGTGCAAAGCTGAAGCTGTACAGATGACTCGGCACATCACAAGCACACCCCGGATACTTATTCATCAGCCAAGTCCCTCCGACTTCCTCATTGCTCTCAAAAATCGTAAATCTAGTCAGTCCTAAAGTCTCCTTCAACTGTACTCCAGCACATAGCCCTGCGAAACTAAATTATCCAAAACCTGCTAAAATTCTTATTTTCTCCAAATAAAGATCAATTTTTAGACGGTAACTTACCCTGCTCCAATTATGCAAATTTCTGGCTCACGCGGTAACTTCATTTCGGTCGTTTTTCTTCCTTGTGTCAATAAACTTTACTGCCACACAAAAAATTAGTAGGTACAGCTAAAACCGGGTATTATTTTTCCTTGTAGACTTTCTTTAAATTGTCACCTTTAAAAGTTTTACTAGAGCACAACAAACCACATAGCACGCTTAGCGAACGCTAACTAACCACGCATCGTCTATTTTTAGGCACCCAACCTTCTCCGCAGCCATTCGCGTTTTACTGCTATGCACCGTCAGCAGGTAAAACGCCATGTAAGAACGATTGTGGCATATTGACTTGTTTTCTGTAAAATGCGAAAATTATGCAGCATTACATATCTCTTCATTCATTTCGTAGGGATTCATTGCCATTGCCACGGCTATAGGTACCATCCCCATTCCTCAGAATAAAGAAGGTTCTCGCTCATCACAAACTATTGTAAAATGTATGCAGTCAGGTTACTTTGGCAAAATATGTACGCCTCTGCGTCACCGCGACAACTTCACACAGCGTGCTCCTTCGGTGTTCAATGCATTGAGTCGTCTCCTTGCACTTGAACTTGAAAGGCTGAAAACAGGAAAGGCACTTTAAGCTAACGAGGATGAGGATAATCATTTTATTCCCTATTGTTAAACAGTTTTGCGATATACGACTGATAGCAGAATGTGAATTGGCGGAGGTACTCAACTATACAGCTATAGGTGATTATTCGTAAGAAATAGGATCAATTTGTCCGTGTAATAGTAAAATGAGTAGGTAATGTAATGGACTCGTGGGTAAGCTCATTATGTAAAAAAAATTGTCTTTTTCCTTCATTGTTTCCCCGTTGCTGAGAAGAGAGTGACGCCAGCAGGAAATACAATATAAATTTCGCAAGCTTTCACGAATTGGAAGAAAACTATTAATTATGAGAGATTTAAATTACTGCAAGAGCAGATAAGAAAATAACAGATAAACTGAAGGAAGAGGTATTGTAGTTATGATGAGTTGATAGCTCGTTAAAAAATTTTAACTTTGAAAAGGCGCTCACTCACTTCATGCTTGTAAATTTTTCTTTCGTTTTGCCCTATAAATTCTAATTAAGGCTGAGCAGATCCTCAGTCATAAGACATAAGGCATGTGACTCTGCTTAGGAAAATGATATTAGATTTAGGTTTGACGTTTGCGAATGTTAATGAGCAACGCTCTGTCGCAATTTGAGAATTCTAGTGGTAATCATCACAATCAACAAGCCAGTAAAAACCCAGTAGTTTAAGTAAAATGTAGGACTGCAGTAATATTATGAAAAAATAATATTAAAAATAATATTTTAAATTGCAAAAAAACTAGAGAAAAACGATTCAAAGTGCAGCAATTAGAGGTAAAACTGAATTTCCGTGCTATGAAAAAACCACAATTTAGATTTTGGGGCTGTCCAGTGTTGAGACAAGAGAAGGCTATACAATTTGGAAATATTTTTGCGAATTGCTACGAACAAACGTGACTTCCTACCTTAAAGCCCACAAGTTTGCCTATTTAAGAAGATTGCTAAAATAAATGGCACAGCTAATAGACTGCAATGTGACGCATCTAACAAGGAGTCAGAAGTGAAGATGTGGTCGTCCTTGAAGGGAAGTTGTTTTCAGCTGAGCAAGAAAAACGAGCGACCTTAAGCGACTTTTGTATTTACAGTCGTAGTAAAGATGATAGTAGTCATGTTTCACTTTTGCACAGAATAGGGCGCCGCAAGATTTTGCTATTGTGACAGATTTGTGGATTTTGGGCCTGACTAGGATATGCAAAGGCATGGCATGTCTCAGGTGCAGCTACCAAACAAAAATATTTTACACCTTTGTGCTGTAACACTGTATCGTAATATTATTCCCTTTAATTTGGTAATCTCCTAAAATTATCCAAGAACCTAGTTCTCTTCGTGCTTTGACCAACTGTGCGGAAGAAGCGAGCACATTTTGACCACCAAGCCAAAGGTGATCAAAAAAAAGATTTGGCCTTATTGTGATTGTGTGACGAGTGAGATATATAACTTCCGCCATTTTACCATTATAGAAGTTTTCGTGGACAAGCTGTGTACAGATCTGTATTTACTAAAAGAAAAATAATTTAATCGATTTTTTTAGCATCTCACGTCAGTTTTTTCTTTGGTAATTATGTCACAGATTACCAATACATAATTATCGCCGTGCAGATTTGTAATGCATCCGTAACCGCAGTAGCAAAGCAAAGTAATTTGAAGGTTAAGGTGACTAGTTACACATCTGCCTGCGTGGATTTGTTGTAGAAACAGGCTTTGCTTTATTAAACTTTGCTTTGGTTCAGCTATTTGTACTTATATTATTTTATATCCATGAATTTTATAATTTATGAACACCTATGCTATGCACATGGACTCCTATTTGTAGAAAACAGACAAAGAAGCCCACCATGCCACGTACCACACAACATGGTAGTAAACAGCTCCGTATGATTCACTACTTTTACCCAAAGAGTGACGACTTCAGCGAACTCAGATGCATATGCATCACGAATAAATTGGCAATAATACGTTAAAATATTTATAGGTGTAATGGGATGGCATTAAACAATTTTTTGTAAAAAATAGGGACTTTTAGCCAAAGATTAAATATCTAACGTTAAATTTACTAGAAAAATGTGAAAGTGATATGGCGCTGGAGCATCGAGCATTATCATCAGTTAAATTATTATCTCATTTTGGCATATTATGGGATATGGGGAATCCAACTTTTCCGACTCACTACCTCGTCTTAAGAAGGAGGTATCTGCCTTAGTCCGTAGTTTCCGTTGACATTGCATACACTGTTTTTTATTGATAATGAAATAAATTTTTGCACACTAGATAGATCCTTGTAAAAGCCTTAAACTAAGAAAAATTGCTAGCGATAAGTTAATCTAGGTACTTAAACTAAAAACTTTCCATCTAAAAAAATTGGCTTGCAGCATTTTTAATAAATCTAACAAGTATTTTGGTGCTTATTCATTATATTGATTTGAAAGTTGGTGTAATTCTAAAAGTATCTAGCATTAGTGCTTCCAAGGTCCTTTGACTAATCCAATACATGAAGGATATGTCCGTGCCCCTTTTCAGTATAAAGAAAGGTCCACACGCTTGCGCGATTGGTTTCAAATTTCCAAGCATTCTGCGGTAAAGTTTTCTCCGATAAATGTAACTTCCACCATCATCTCCCCTCCACTTCCCCGTCCTAAGAATTTTGATGCGGCAGTACTTTAAAAGCTGCTCACTTCTTGTGTGACTTTCAATTCCCAAGGGTAGTAGAAAGTAAGCACAAAATGCACTTAGCAGGGAGAGGGAAGGTGGAAACCAGTAAATATAAATGGGGAGGGTATTGTACCAACTTAGGGTCATGACATTGCAAGTTACAAAGACGAACATGCCAGTTGTCATAAATATCGCAGTGATAGAAAACAGCCCTTCTTTCGTCATCTGATTGGCGATTTGAAGTGCTCGATACTTGCTTAGGACCGTAGGTACATTTTGGCTATTTCTTAAAAGAAGTCGAAGGGCGGTCAAGCATCGAAACACTGATTCGTCCCAAAGGGCGAGTATTCCAGCAGTGATAATCCAAAATCTGGAGGTTTCAAATACGCAAATATGAGCGGCAACTACTCTCATTAAAAGTAGTGTGATGGGTGCGGTGGTAAGTAGATAACGTGGAAATGTGTATAAGAAAGGATCGAATTCGCAAAGGAGCACTAGTGAAGGAAGGAAAGCAGCAACAGACGCGATCATAAGAACGCCCATCTTTTCTACCCCGGTAACAATAGCTCTGTTCCTAGTCTGAGTGGGTGAATTACGCCAATTTGCCAAATTATCTAAATAAATTTCAACCGTTTAAATTTATACTTACTAACAGGATGATCAATGTCGGTTTCTTATTTTTTTACATAACATTACCTAATTGATTTAATAGCTCCATCTGACAAGAAATCCCATTTATAATCTCATTTTTGCATTTAATAGCAACTGCAGCCGCTGCCAATAAAAGAAAGGCTAGAAAAGCAAATGCGAGAGAGATAACTACAATTGGCTTATACACTTCGGCGCCATGATAGACCACATCCAGGCAGGATCCGAAGCCTACCACTCCAGCCACAAAGAATACGTTAAAGGACCATAATGGGTATCTCCAGCTTCCCTTAGAGTATGTAACGAACGAATTTGTGCTTGAGTCCCATTCCAATACAGCTGGGCTTATATTAATTGCAAAGTGAAACACTTTCTCGTAGAGTCGGAGTGCTTCCACAGTGCACAATTGCAAGTTATTTTCTGGATCAGAAAATGCCACCATTTTTGGAAACCAATAGTGAAGATGTCTATGAACAATTTACCTGATATGGAAATGCTCGAATGATTTTTCAATCAGTAGCAGCAAAAGAAGTAAAACGACTTTAGGTATGGCAAAGCTCAAAGTTAAGAGGAGCTCAAATAAGCAGGAGAGAAAACTAGCTTTTTCTTAGGTCACAAAAAGTAAAAGTGGCACTTCGTTGATGGTAGAGCTTTAAACTGAATAACAAATCGAGTCAAGGAAAAATGCTAGGCTTGTCAGAATTAAATAAACCGGAAATAAGAGCTAATGTCAGTCATTTCAGTACATAATTGCGTCAAGGTTGAATGAAATCGAAAATGTTCCCGGAAAATATTCCAGGGTAACATAATGCACTGATGAACGTGAACACTCAAGGATATAGCATAAGTAGCTTAATAGATATATAGAAGATGTCTATTTAGCTCCGTACATTTATTCACACATTTTTAATTCAATTTTTTAGTGGAAGTCTGGGTAATTTTAATTCAAAATTTGACGGTTGTAGACGCTATAAGACATTTTAAAAAACAAGCTAAATCCACCAAAAACCCTTGGAGGGAAAACGATGCAATTGAAGGTAGATAATACACAATAAATGTTGGTGTAATAAAATACTGCATTATCATACATTTTAAATAAATACTCTTAATTGCCTAAATCGTATTATTAATTTAAAGTGTTTACTAGAAATTTCTCAATTTACCCAATTTTCTTATTTTTCCTTATAATTATTTCCAATGAGTACCTATTTTATATCATTGGTTTGTTAAAATTCTCGGTGAAGTACCTTGCTTAGCTTGTTCCATTACAATTTTGCCTTGCTAGCAAAGCTTTGCTTGCATTGAGTGGAGTTACCGAGCCGTGGCATAAGCCTGAACCAGATCGATTGGGCTGGTTTTTGAAACTTAAATGTCAATAGTGAATACTGAAATTGAAGTACTATATAGGTACTTCTAAATTTTGTTAATGTTATATTTAGAGAAAGCCTTACCTTATGTATGCATACTATAAAAAGCATTACCGAGTAAAAGTATAGATACATGCTGTACAATAGACAATAAAAATGTTCCACACCTTAGAAAATGTTAAATGACCTCCATCCAACATTCATTCCGCTGGCTGCAAAGATTGTAAATTTCAGGCTGTATTTCAGATTTAATAATTTACGCTGACCTTTAGAAAAGTGTTACTGTTACTAAGAAAATATTCCTAAGTCCTCATAGAGAACTTGCAATGCCCAGTGAGATGAATCGAATGAGGATGTTTGTTTGTCATCTTCGGGATTATTTTCTCTTTTGACGTTGGCCAGGCATGATGTTAACGGATTACTGCTGAACCCCTTTTTCTTTTGAGGCGATGATTTTCTACCCGCTTTTGGACCTACAGTAGTCAAAGCAGTAGAGAAAGAAGATGATGACCTTGTTTTGCGTATTGTCGCTGCAAAGGGATCGACATCAGTAAAAGAGGGAAATTCTGGTGGCGAAGGCGGTATTGTAGAAAAGGAGCTTGATGCACCGGAAACTAAGTTTGTTGACATTGGTCTAGTCATTGAAGGAGGTGTATTGGATACTGCTTTACGCTTTCTTAGCCCTTTTTTGTGTTGCAGTGGAGGGAACATTGAGGGATACAAGAGACGAATTTTATTTGTAGGGATTTGGCGCAATGGTACTAGTTTTATACTTGAAAATTTGCTTTCTGGCACCCACTCATCAGGAAATCTGATAAAAATATTTAAAAAAGTAGTCAACTAAATTAAATTTGAATTTGTCGAGAAAAATGGGATCAGTCAAGAAGTAAAAACTGAAAAGAAACTTACATAAACCTGGGATGCCATCGTACTAAAACGTCCCTCTCACAGTGGGCAATCACTCTTCTAGCTATGACCTATAATTGTTGTAAAAGCAAATAATAAATCATTTTTAAATGAGGAACGTATTTAGCATTCCAAAATTAATTTTTATACTTTCAACTTCACGATTTAACTTACGTCTCCTCTAAATGTACAATCATGTGGGTTGACTGCAAACCTGTCTACAGATGAGGAAATGCGGTGTTTGATCACTTCCATAACCCGTTTGTCAAAATAGTCCTCGCCAACTCCTGTCGTAAAAAGTTACCAGTATTATTTTGAATACATAATATACTGTTTGTAAATTGCAATAGTTAGGCAGGATTGACTAGGTATACGGGCATGGTGTGCAAATTTTAATTTTTTCGTATACATATAAAGAAAGGACAGTAATTAACATGTACGTACCTATATTAACCATTTGTCTCCGATGCCGATTCCTTCTCCTACGAGATGTCTTGGTAGGGCTTCCATTATTCTTTTTATTAGCTGCCTTTGATTTCCCTTCACTTCCATTTGTACTCCCATTTGTAGTGATGTGACAATTGACATGGTCCTGCAGTGCTTTCTATTTATAAATGCCAAGAAGTTTTGCTTTTAAGTTTAATTCACATGCAGCGTATCGTCAGTGATACTACCTAATTATAAATGTAGAAATTATATTAAATTAACGTAATTATTTTTTTACCCTAGAATTAAACAGCAACCCACAACCAGGGAGAACACATTTAAATGGTTTGCTTGTACAGTGGCTAATAACATGACGTTCAAGCCATTGCAGGGATGAAGATCTCTTGATAAACACTTTGCAACCCTGCCAAGGGCAAACGTAGCCTGCAACCTTCATTTTCAAAGGGAAATCAGTTGCCTGTAACAAAACAAAAAGACATTTGAAGTCGCCAGTAGAAATTTCTACAATTAGTTTTTGATAAATTGAAACTTTAAATATAAATATTTACCGTTTTACCAATACGCAAAATAGAAATCAATTTTTTTCAATGCGAGCCTAATAAAGTCTGGTATTTTACATTTGTACAATCTAGTCCAGTGCACTTGACTTATTCGATACACTGTCCAATAGCAACTGGGAGCACATAGGCAAATAATACCTGTAGAAACCTGAAAAATTAGGGAGGATACTTTTTTTCATTGAAAGGCTCCTTTTTAGAAGTTCTCGCTTTTCATAGTGATTTCAAGAAACTGGACAGTACCTCATGTGGTTTGAGTAAGCAGGTACTTGGCGTACACTAAATAGTACTGTAACTAAAAATAGAGCTCCTGCTTAGACCTGTCCAGCTTAAATCTAATAAGCAGAAACACTTTTTAAGCCGATCTTTGTGATTCCAACAAAAAGCCGGACTAAAATGTAAAAGCTTTTTTTCCTGAAACATAATGCATGTGATTGCTTTAATTGTTTTACAAGTGGATATTACAAAATGAAAACTTTGAGCTTAAATAAGTAAGAAAAATGCTCGAGTTTTTACCCAAATTTTGACCTTTTAGGGTACCAAGTACATATCATGTAGAAGTACAGGTGTACATAATGAGTAGAGTGTTTGTAAAAGCCCCTTTTCTATCTCTATTTATGGGTATACCATTGATGTGGAACAAGGTACTTAACAAAAGTATTATTAGTAATTCGGTGCTGATGTCGAGGTAACTATAATAATTTAGTTCTAAAATGCTTATGCTTGCCATGTATTTCTTCCAAAATTTGAGCATAAGGGGAAAATAATTTTATTTTTATTTACTAAATTTTTCAAATTACATTAGTTTTAGACTTATTGAAAAACTATTGCTGCTATTATATGCTTAAACACTGTTGGTTTACGGATTAACTAGAAGTGTTGCATTCGTGGCAGTTGTAAATAGAACTGACAAGTACTTAACCGGAGTGTCTTTGGTGATTAGGAAATAGAGTCCCACTTTAATTGGGAGTCTCCGTTGTGCAAGCCATTTGGTCCGATAGTAAGCATACCTGTGGTTCCTACTGGTTGAAGAAACTTGATCCCTTTTTCGTCTCAAAAATGTATCGCTTAATTCTGAAAATTGTGCAACAATGGGAAGTGCAACAGCAGCTAGAGAAATTGTGAAGGCGCTACCGAGTAGGGCCACAAGCCAAATGAATTTTGGAATGAGACCCCAACACCTTATCGTCAGCCAAAGAGAAGAAGTTGTAACGCCCAATCCACAGAACAGGATTAATCCGATAGAGCACCCAATCGGATTCTCTAACACNAATCCGCAGAACAGGATTAATCCGATAGAGCACCCAATCGGATTCTCTAACACTTTATAAATTATGCACAAGCGGTAATAAATTTTTATCGTTGTGGTTTCCTTTATTTCCTTGGGAGAAATTGTCCCCATCATTAAATGGAGGCAGGTCTGCGTGGAAACTATAAGGACCAATCCTGCAAGCATGAACAGCCAAAATATTCGGATGAACTCGAACACCGTCAGGAAGCAAACGAAGCATCGACCCAACGCTACTCCAACAGTCCAAGCAAAGCTCCGCTCTATTGCAGACGGAAGTACAAGTTCTAAGGAATAGCAGAATGGATCCAGTCCCGCAAAAACAGCTACGAAAGGCACTGGAATGGAAAAGATAACAAGGAGGATTGTGCCTGTCATTATTAACATACCAATTGGATCACTCTTCCCCTTCCAGACGTTTCTCCGATTTGGCTTTACCACTGATGACAAATGAAAATAAATATTGATAAAGTTTGACATTGAAGCCACCGGTACCTATGCAAAAAGGTCTATAATATGGCACACTTACTTTTATGGTAGAGACAAAAAAGCTGGTTGAGAGCTGGGATTAATTCCTTTTCATTGTAAAGGATATAGTAAAATCCTACCTCAAATAAAATCAAGTTTGCTATGCCTACTAGCACTAAAATTATAATTGAGTCAACTCCGTTGACGTGAAATCCAAACAGTTTAAAAAGTAGAACAATTGTGCAGGAGCCAAGTCCAAGAAAGCAAGTAAAAAATACGGTGATTATAAGAACAGGAAGATACTTTGGATGGAATTGAGATACAAGCTCACCCTCTATTTTAAATCTTTCAATTTCAATGTTAATCGGATACGGGTACAGAGAATTATAAGCTATATTGTGTAACTTCCAAGCGTCCAAAAGGAGCGGAGTAATTATTCCGTTTTTCATTACTATCATTTTTGCACGAGAAGATTATGGAAATACTACGACTAATGACAGCCAAATTACTATAACTTATAAGATCAAACTCTCACAAGTTCCATTTATTATAAGTTTGCCATTTGTTGGACGTTGCACGCAGATAGCATTTGAAATTTGAAGTACCTAGTTGTTACTAAAAAGCCAATGATGGGTCACCAAGAAAGGAGTCACGATGGGTTTTACTTTATTTTTTAAATGGATTTTACCCTGAAGAGTAAATAAATAAATACGTACCACTTTAATGACATTATTATAATGGAAAAGTTATGAAACCCAATCGATGCTAAAAGGACTAAAACAGAAAATATTGAATGATATTGTTAAATTGTTATGTTATAACCTTCTTATTCTCGGAATACTTGGTTTGTGCCTATTTTAGAACTTATACATACGTCCAGGCTTGGTTGTTTTGCTAGATTAATTTTATATAGAAAATTAAGATATGAATCCATTATTTTTGTTGTGTTACTATTATTTAAACTAAACATTCATCAAAATTCATAAAAATAATCATGTAAATATACTTATTACATCATAATATTAGTTTTTCTTAATATGAATACCAATAAACTCTTGCTGATGAGATGGTTTCATTTTGGAAATATAAAACATAGTGAGTACCTACGGTACTCACTATGTTTTGGAGACATGAGGGTATGAGGGTTAAATGGAGACATGAGGGTAATCTCATGCTGCTTACGACTCATTACTATTACAATAATTTTCATGCTTACGCAAGGCACACATCTTAAATTTCTATTATGTCAAATCAAATAAGCACGAGGCAAGTACAATTCCTACATTGGATAGTAATACCGCAATAGACATAGACACGCCTTTTTTAGATACAAATTTATTTACCTAACTATCTGACACAAAATATTTACTTTAGTATGTTTTATTTAATGCTTCCATTTGACTCAGACTCAATAAGTTGTATGTAATGCTTGAACTACTGCTTTAATAT
>JAHZND010004921.1:0-27684 GCA_027744115.1 Acrocyrtus sp. NNG-2020 | reverse complement strand
ATTCTCTCTCACTATCATCAGTATTAGCAATATTACACGCACTGGCCATGCAAATTATTAGAGGTGATTCCATAAAAATGAATGATGAGAATGGTAGTAGTATGGTAGTGCTGCTAGCTAATTCATAACTAAAACTAAACATAAATATAAACAAACGAGATTGATATAGGAGGAGGAGGACCGAGGACGTTAGGTTAGGTGACCTCTTTTTATGCACCTCTTCTCTTTCATTCAATGCTCACTTTATAATAAAGCGAAGATAATGAATATAATCATAATGATGAATCCATTCTATATACATTCATACATTTCATTCAGCTCATAACTTGAATTGGAAATGTAATGTATTGAAAAATTGTATTTTGCAGAAAGATATTAATTTCCGAGATAAAGGAGAAAGGTGATAGCCGACCGGAGGAGGAAGAGAAAGGAAGAAGAGGCCAGCAACCATCAACCAGCCCAGCTTTCTTTCCGAAGTGATGATGTCAGTGATGGGATTTACGACGCTGTGATGATACCTCACCTCTCTTCTGTCTGATCTGATGATGGAATTGAAGGAGAAAGGATTTGATCTTCTCATTCTACATTTCTACTTTCTACTACCTAAGTACCTACTCCAAATCCAAAGATTCCAAAGGATTTTGTTTACTTACGTCGTACTGCACAAAACATTAGGCATATTCCAAATTCGTCACCCTATTCATCGGTCATACGACACGGATGAGGAGAAATACTGAAATAATACATGCAATCATTACTACTAGGTAAACAAAAGGTAGGATAGAAAATTTTTAAGTACTTGCAAATTAATTAGTAATTAATTAATTTTAAACATAGTATTTAAATTTGGTTTGTTTGAAAGATGTGACAGTGTAGTGTGGGTGTGGAGTTACATACATAAATGAAGTGTTTGCGATGATTTGTCAAGTTTGTATGGATAAATCAGAAAAAATGTTTCTGGTTGCCTGCCTGTCTTGTTGAACTGTAAACAATAAACAGTGCAGTGAGCGAGGTGAGGAATGAGGGTTACAAACGAGAGGAGTAGGAAGAGGAGAGATTTAAGTTAATTTTAGCATTTTGTTACTTGTGATGGTTTATACAAATACTTCAATTAGTAAGTAAGTGTGGACGACTACTTTTTGTTTTTATTTTGTATTTTGTTACTAGTGTACGAACAGAATCTAGAGCATTACTAACTAATAGAAGTTGAGTTAAAAAAAGAGAAAAAGGACATACACAAAGTAATGGTATATACACCTTCAAAATTCCGTGTTTTTCTACTATAATAAATAAACATTGGGTTAAGAGGGCATTTATGTTCTCTGTTCTGTGGGTTCAGAATGAAAGAATGTTTAGTGGCTAAATTGGCTTGGCCATTTCATTTCATTAGTGATGATGAGAAGTGGGAAAGAAAAGATGTGTTTGTTTAGGAGATAAAATAAGTCATTTACTTAATTGACAGGTTTTTATTACGCTATTTATGACTGAATAAAATTTTTATAATAATAGCACTAACAGTGCACTGCTGACTGCTGGCGGTGACCAGGGCCAGAATAAATGAGGGAATAGCTAAAAAAACGCCAATGTCAAATTACAAAAGTAGAGCTTTCGTGTAACAGTATGTTTCTTGACTTTTGGGAGGGTTACTTGTACTTCTTTCAATACTTAATTGGACGGGTTCCTAGTTCCTAGTGTGTCATTACTCATTATCATATTCTATCATATTGTTTACAAATTACAACTTATTAGAATTGGAAAGCTATATAGTTTTATCAAGGAAACAGGAAGAAAAGCATGTTTGATTGTTCATGTTGTTTGTTTATCTAGTTCTTTCTGGTGATTTTATATTAAGTTGACGGAACACGTATCATATCATATACGTATTTGTTTACTGTCTAACTTGGCTGAAATTAAATTTTTAAAAATAATTTTGGGATCCCGACTACGAAGAGTTGTACATACTTTAAATGTGTATACTATGCTAAAGTGCACGGTTTAGGTATAATTAGTTTAAGTTCTAAATAGGTTCAGGGTTCAGTTGTTTTAAAATTAACTATGAGCAATGCTTTTTAAACAGGTTTCTGTTGAAAGCCATGTAACCTTTGCCAAACATCAGTCATCAGTCTTCTTGTGCTAAGTCCGTGCTGAAGTATCAAAACTGAAATGGGAACTCTTTAGTTGGAATATTGGACATGAAGAAAGTAGCAACGTACTTTTGTTAGCTGAAGTTGAAGAAAATGTCCATCGGAAGCGTCAAAGTTAAAGAGGTCTGCAATTATTCTATACTATAGACAAGACATTAAAAAAATATATGAATAATTGATGGTAGAGTTGCAAGCTGCAGATGTGAAGAAAAATAAAGGGCGGGGCGATAGTATGTATATCATCCTGTTGTTTTGTTTACTTTCAGAGGGACAATTGATTCAATTTTCCTTCCAAAATGTCGACGGGGAGTGTAAGGGACCTGAATAATTCCATGCCTGTGGCAAAGGTGAGGAAAAAGCACTCAGAGGGAGAGCTGTTGGACTACATGAATTGTTCTGAATCTCAGTGGTTGCAGTACGATGAAGTAGACGCCCTTCCTGCAACATTACGGTTCAACTATTTCGACATGTTCTGCATCCTTCTGTCCATGAGCACCTATCTCTTTGACCTTGGAATGGACATTTATATAGCGTATATTTACTATATTAACTCAGATATATACTACTTCGTGTTAACACTCGTATTTGTCATTATTCCGGCTGGAACAATGACTGCATTTAGTCTTCGATGGTGAGTCTGAATTAATTTGCGTATATATGAAATCGCCGTCCGTACATGGGAATTACTTTTTTGGTTTATTGAAAATAGGTATGTTATGGATATGGACAATCAAGCAATTCCAAAGCCTTCCTGCACAAAATGGGTGATTCGGATAGTATTTTTGCTTCTTCAACTAGCTCCAGTTTTGAGGTACCTACTTATTAAGTTATGGTATACCAAAATGTCAGGGCTGTATCCGCGTTAGTATACGACCTAATATGTAATATGTCATGTAATTGCGTAGGTACTTCGACACTCTTATGTACGGATTGAAAAGTCGAAAAGCTGCAGCATCAAGTGATAAAGCACATCAGATAAAGTATTACACTTACATGATAAACGAAGATGCGGATTCAACATTGTTAAGACTGTTCGAGGCGTTTATGGAGTCTGCTCCGCAAGTCACACTTCAGCTTTTTATTTTAATTAACCATTATAACGATCCACTGGACCATGGGCGGTATAATGACAATGACCGAAACAGTAAATGAATTCAAACCTAATGCGAGCTTTTGAAATTAAAATAGTAAAGCAGTAATGACTTCCCCTTAACATTAAAAATTTGTTTTCAATACTTTCTAGTACAATTTCTTTCTGTCGGTTCTTCTCTGTTGAGCTTGGCATGGTCACTATCAGCGTACAACAGGTCACTGCGTTTCTCACAACCGGAAAAGCCAAACATTTCCTACCGAGGAACATTTGTACAATTTTTCTGGCACCTTTGTGGTATAAGTAAGTTCTCGTAGAAAATCAACGTATCACATAATAGTTTACATGCGTTTACTGCAATATCATAAAATTTCTTCTTATAGGTGCGCGTGTTTTTGCCCTGGCTGTGTTTGCTGCGACGTATTCGCTGTTAATCGTGAGTCATTGGATTTAAAATAAACCTTTAATAAATAGCTTTAGCTTTAATGTGTCATTGAAACGTTGTAATGACAGGTGTATTCTGATATTTTGGTAGATTCCTGTGTGCGTAGGACACTGGTTGGCTATGCTAGCATGGCTAGCATTTCAAGGAAATCGTGGTTGTTCATATAGTTGTGAAGAAATGATGTTCAATCTAGTCGTTGCGTTCATTTACGTGTTTACTTTCTTCAACATACGGGACGAGCCAACTCGTTACAAATACTTAACATTCTACATTATCTCATTTTTCGAAAACACCGTCCTTCTTTTTACCTGGTTTTTCTCATACGGTCCTTCCACTCCGGAAGTGCTTTGGTTCCGGATCGCCGGACTTGTTGGTCACTACACTTTGTTTTTCATTGGAATTCTATGCATGGTCATGTACTATGCCTACTTTCATCCATCAGTTGGATTTTTTGCCAGGCAAGTGGATGACATTGTCAAAGAAAATTCTCAGGGTAGTAATCCACAGTCCTCCGGTGGGTTGCCTGCAGACACCGTGGTCATTGTTAATGCCAATGTTAATCAGAAGAAGCCTCTCATTAGAAAGGGTTCGTTAGATCATGCTACTTTGGCTTCTTTCCCACAGAGCGCTAGTAGTTCAAGAAAGAATGTTACCTTCGCTTTAGATCATCCTGCAAATAATGACCACAAGGCTAGTAGCGGAGTCTCTGTTGTAAACCCTACATCTTCCTCTAGTACAGACGCTAGTGCCGCTAGTAGCCAAAAGGTCAAATCCAAAGTAGGACCAAACGGGAAGCTTAATGATGAAACTACGTTGTGAATTGAGACCGTACGACTTTAACTGTTATTTTTTCTTGTGGTAAAGAAAGTAAAATTAAATTATACATATATGTTTAGTATTATATTGTAATTCTATATTTATATTTGACATGAAAAATTATTAATGTAAACAAATCTACTTGGTTAACGAAACGCTAAAATTGTGAAAGTGAAGCCTTATGCAAGCCTCATTGAAACTTAACTTGTTGCACCGTGCACATTAAATATGTATGTACATGTTCATGTGTCTATATTTATATTCTATATCGTTCTTGCTCGCGTTGGAGGGATGTACATTGTATTGAATAGAAGTAGAAAGAAGCTACAATCCCTAATATATTTGTATGTTATGTAGGTATATAAAATATATTTATTTTTACTTTACAAGTGTTTATTGATTTATTGAGAGCTTTCATCCATTTCAGAGTTAAAATATATTGTAGCAACTTGTTTTTGCCTTTAATCTACTTACTATTGTATTATAATAACTAAAGTGCTCCGTGAGTTCGTGGTGTACTGATAGTGAATTCAATGATACTTAACATTACAATGTACATTGTAGGTTATCTATGTAATCAGGTCCTAGATATTACCATTATTACCACTACTACATAGTTGAAAGTGTAGCTGCATTCATTTTTCAATAGACTAACATGGATATTTGTAGTATCATTTTATATTTGCCAATTCCTCATGCCTCCTTGTGTGCATTCTAAAAAATGATGTTCAAATGAACTTTGTTACCAGTGATTCTACTATAAAAACATGTTTGTACATTACATAATTTACGACAGCGAAAATCGTTCTTAGTGACTACAATGCTAATGCTAAAAACATTTGATATTTTTGAGAGGAATTGTAAAGGTATATAGCTGATTGATATGCTATAAGCTATTTGATGTTGTGCATTTTAAAATTTGAGAACGCTTGATTTGATGTTTTGTGAAACGAAAATGCACTAAATAACTATCTAAAACCAAGTGGGTACTTAAATTTTATCTGACAATTGTTTGTTACTGATTTGTCATACAATCAAAAAAAACTACAGAACAATTTGATATTTTAGAAAAATGAAAATGCTAACAAAAGCATCACAAAAGTCACATTTTATTCAAACTCTTACTTATTACACAAATTAGTACTACAATACATGCGATTCAAAAAGCCTCTCGAAGCCGAAGTACCTTGATATAGAAGGGTCCAAAAATGTGAGCGGTTCGTATGACATCACCCTGTGTACGATGCTGTAACATGAAAATGGATTTGATTTTTTCAGCGTTGTAGTATTAATAAATGGTATTTTCAGAGAAAAAGAAAGTGTGAAATATTTATGTCTAACTAAAAACAAGTCCGTAGAAAATAACTGTAAATTTTAAAAATTGGTTTATATTGCAAAAGCAGTATCAGAGATGAAAGCAACTTTAATATTGCAAATTGTTTAACAGAAGTGCACAATTGTTTATCGTTAAAAGGTATAAGCGTATATATGTACCGGGCGTTTTTTATTTCGGGGCTGTATAAGAATCTTCAATAACTCTGTAACCGTCGACCTTCCTATTGCAACCCGTATGTCAAAAAATAGCAAACAAAACTAATGAGTTAAAATTTATCCTAGTGATGCTGAGCGACGAATTTTTAAAAATGGTTACGAAGCAACATGGCTTGTTCTTATTACAATTTACACGTAAAGCCCTTTAATAAAAAACGCCCTGTATACTGGGTTAGCTGTACGTGGTTTCACGGATTCAAAAAAGGTTGCTTCTAAACAATTAACCGATCCAATATGTTACTCACTAGCTATTAATTCACTTAAATCATATTCTTGCCATATACTTACTAAGCCACTTTTTACCTTTGTTCCTTTTCAAATAAGAGATGTAGGCTGAAACTGATTTTGATATTGCCTTTGGTGTAGTTTAACGGGTTTTACATACTATAAAGATAATGCTAACAATGTGATTTAAATTTAAAGTAGTCTTTTCAGTATGAATTGTAATGTGCGGTTCCTCGAGTATTACAGAACTCGAAGGCTCAGAGTCTTACATGAAGAAAACTTCTATGCAGCCAAAAGATAGACTGTGTCCACTTCGAGTCTTTTACTTCTTCAAAAGTTTAGTAAACAATTGTAGTCTGATAATGCATATTCCTGCAAAACTTTAACTTAATTTTTTTCAGTTAAAAATAGTTATTATGGTTACTGACAATGCCAGTCTGATATACGTTGGCTTGGTGGCACTTGAAGGTAGAAACAAGTAAGGATATTAAAAATGGCTTTCGAGCAGGCAGGGTATGTGCCTAATCTACTCCTGCTTGACAAGGGTGGTCGACAATTATACTGGTAAGGTCAGAGAGAAATATGTTTTATTTGTAAGGGTACATTTGCATAAAGTGCACTTGCAAAATTAAAGCTGTATGACTGCACGTAAGATACCTACTAATACAGATCTGTATTTATTAATTGTAATTAAGCTAAAACAAACTAATTTATACACACCATGTCCGCTTGTCCGTCTTGTCTGACGGCTTTAATTGCAAAGCAAAAGATTTCTGTATTTGAGTTAGAACGTAAAAAATACAACAACCCTTTGCTTGCTACTCGAGAAAAAAAGTATAGCACTTTTACTGCCACATATCACAAAGTTGCTTTAATTTTCTGAAAATGTTACTTATAGTATGTAACAGTAACAGTAAGTTCTACACTACTGATGAGCAGCCTACCACGAATACTGAATTGAGCTGTAAACTGAAGTAACCTAGCATGAAAATGGAATATGTATTCGGAAATCTATCTGTGTATTGCATTGATTTGTGATGTTATTAATGACTTGCGCCCCGTCGTTTTCGAAAACGTAAATTGCTTAATCATTAATACGTTTGCTGAGCTGATGCTGATGGGATTTGTTGCGTTAAAATATATTAAGTATGTGCAACGATGCTATATGTTGTTTATAGATTTATCGCGCAATTTTCACAGCTAAATAAATTAAAAAGATTGTCAATCGTGTGAAAAAGGGAGAGAGCTGTGATGAACATGTTTCAATGTAAGTCACAAAAAACTGAGAGATATTAAACTGACTACACTTACCAAGAAAGAAAGGCCATTTAAAAAAATACATACATATACATTTATTTTTATAAAAATTAGCATACATGATGTATAAAAAGAAGATGATCATGGGCGTCCAGTCAGATTGCATAGTCACAGAGATGGCATACATTTGACATTTGATTAAGTGTAAGGATTGTAAGTGCATTGGAACATCGGTCTTTTTATACTGGTACTTGGTATTTGGTACTTGGCAAGCGGAGGACTCAAACATTTTGTAACGAAGATTGAGGTGTCGGCAATTCCTCACCAATAATATCTGTATCAGGTTTCTCGTTTGGCGTCAGCACTGACTCCACTTCAGGACTAGGCGCTGGAGGAATGAAGAAATCTACTTTGCTCTTGACAATATGAATTGGCGTTACGACAATCTAAAGGAAAATTTAATATATCCTGACTGTAGATTATAAAAAAGGAATATCGCATTTTCAAAAAACCAGTATAATGCAAGTGACTTTTTTACTAAATGTACAGTACAAACAAATTGTAAAAAATGCTTTTACCTGCATGCCACAACCACATTTCATTCCCGATACAAAATTATAGGACCCAAGTCTACCATCACAATTTGGACACTGAATCTTTCCTTTGACCCATCCACCTTTCTCAAGATTTGAATTAATCCAAGACGGCATGTGATGCTCGGGAAGAAACCAAACTCCGGAAGTGCATTTTTCCGAACTGAGACTCACACCAAATCCTTGAGTGTCGGTAACAAGAGACCCATGACTAGTTTCCACCCGTGCTGAACATGACAATATTGATAAAATATGGCTAAGAATTAATGCGTGGTAGCTGTAGCTTCATAGTTCATATGTAATTTGAAATTGTCAATTTTGTAGATAAAAAAGTATTTACAAATAAATGACTATATTTACTTTCTGGGGTAGGATAAGAGGGCGAAGCGGCACTGTTTACATCTCATTATTATAGGTTCCATAATTACAAAATGGCGAGTATTGAATGAATTTTTCCCGTATTATCACTCGCACTCCCTGGTTAGCCGCGTCTCACAACTAAAACGAGCAAACAGATGTTGATCAGAGTAAGAGAAATTACTTAAGGCGAAATTTTTTTCAACATTTCCCTTTTATTTAAAATCAAAATGGAGGAAAATAATATGGGTGCTCTAGGTGTCATATACTAGAAAAGGAACGTGAAAGGAGAAGAAAGTATTATAGAGCCAAAGCCAAAAGGATACTCTTTTCTCTTCATTTTTCGAGAAAGGAATGATGAATGACGGGGTAAAACGGAACACAACATTCGAAACTGTCCGCTTCAACGTCAACCAAATTTTGTTATTGAGAAGTGAATTAGTCTTTAGTTATCAGTTACGGTCTTTTTGGCTAAGCTCATTGTTTTTTTGTCACAGCTGTGTTCTGATGATAAGACAAGTGACACGTGCAGACAATTAAATTAAATTGAGAAGACAGGTGACAGTGACAGGAGGTGCAGAGGTAGTAGCAGTTTTAGCAACATTTCAGTTATTCCATTACAATTAGCGAATTGTACTTCTTAAATTAATAATAGTGGCAGTGCATATGTTAGGATTGGTTAAATAAAATTCATTTTTTTAAAACTTTAACTTGTGATTGCAATTGTGAAATGAAAGAACAATGGGTGGGTGACGCATGACGTGATTTAATTTGCGTCTATTAAAATGACAAGGAACAAACTTATAATTTGTTGATTCTATTTCTGCTATTAGATAAAATAATTCATCCATACCTTGTTTCAAATCAACACAGCTACAGCTGCAACATGTGACAAGTATCAGTAGTACCAATCCATATTAACCATAATCATCCCCAAACCGCAGCCAAGAAGTACTATTGTGTGTAGAAAGAAAAAACGGAAAGAACTACAGAAGGATGAAATTATATTCCAGGAGTAAAATGACTTGGATAAGAAAAGGGTGGTTGGTGATCATAATTACTAATATACACAAACATTATAAATGATTTTAAAAACGAAATTAATGAACTCAATTTAGGTGACAATTTCTAATTCAGGCTACTATAACTTAACTTATTATTACCTTTGTATAACTAACTGCACAACACACCAATTACGAAAACAGTACCTGGTGACAATATTTTCTTTCTTTGTACGACGACAATTTTCTCTCATCGTCAGTACCGGCTTTCGGCTCTTAATGTTTATGCGCTTTAGTATTATAATTATGAAGATTAGAGATTGCTGCCGGTACTATATTGAGAGTAGAAATGAGTCATTTTGGTTTATGTAGCTGAGTTCATAATATTTACTTTACTTTTTATGTACTTCCAGAGATCACTCTACGTATTGGAAGACTATTGCGGCCTTGCTTTGGAGCATTTCTGTATGAACTCGAACTCTTTTCCCTGTGTTTTTGTTTGCTGACATGTGCCTGAGTTTTTGCGGTACATACTATATTTATTACATAATGAATGTTCTCAAGTTTTCCCGGTGCCCATTTTTCGAACTTCTTGACTGGATATGAACTTTTGAACCGAATCATTCTACTGGTCTGGGTGTCGCCCTTGTCTGTCATTGAACCTAGCTCAGAATTTTCTAAGCCAATGGGATCTTTCTTTGCACCCCTCGTTGGGAGTTTGACAGCCGTCACAGGGGAACATTATTACCCATTTCCCCTCTAAGGTACGTTCATTTCTAATGTTCATAGCTTGGAGTGATTGGGGACTATGAAAAATCGTCAACAAATTATTTTTAGAAATAATCTTAGAGAATTTAAATACCATTTCATACCTTATTCCTAGAATTTTTACTGATTTTAATTTTTAATATTTTCAGTTTACATGAAGAGTACATATCCATAATGTTATTGATCGCATTTAAGGAAAAAACTTGGGGGAAGAATGTTGGCTTGCAATGAGAAGGAAAAAAACTCTTTTCTGTACACCGCACCACACACCACCTCCTAAAAAACTCCGACCAGCTTATACATGCCTAGTATGAAGTTTGTAAAGGACTCGCTTCATTCTCATAAGCTGGTTGATGCTAAACCATTTTTTTCGCCTGGGAACAGTCCACTCGCTTGAAAAAGGTAAGGGGGATCGAGCATCTCTTCTCTCATTTATAATCCTTTCATACTTTAACCATTATTTTATTTTTCCCTTATATACAATATATGGTACAAGAGTGTTTTCTATATCAGCCATTCTTACATTTATATTGCAATTACATTTTACAGAGAGAGGAACTGAGAGGAAGAAGGATAATATATATCCATCCACACAGAGTGGTAGGATTTCAGATCTATAAGAGAAGTGCTTTTTGGGTGGTCATTGTCACTGTGACTGTGTACGTATGAAATCCTATTTGTACATAGCAAAAATATGTAGGGAAGGCCCGACGTACACATAAGCAAAGCAACGATGTTTGTACAAGTAGTACTTTTAATATTTTTTGAAAAAAAGCGTATAAGCGTATCTTCACACAAATGTTTTCAGTGGAGAACACTGTGTAAAGGTAGAAGCTAGGGAATGATAATGTCTAGTGTTGTTCCTTCTCCGTTTGTGTCAAGTCCTGTCTTGTCATCGTTGTGTTCTGCAACGATTTTTTGGAAAAGTATATATTCCGAGAGTGCCCTAAAAGGAGAGACTTTGGGGTCACCAAACAACACAACTTTAATTGTAGTTTGAAACGGAGAAATCAATTTAGGAGGCAACGTAGGAAAAGAAGGAACAGGACAAAACCAATCATTTTTTATTATATAGTAAGATCTGATCATTAATTGCTAGAGACGAAACCAACAAAATTTGTATATCGGCATAAAAACTTAAAGCATTTTTAAGATTTCAATCACACATATATTTCGGCGTGACAGTGATAATTCTGTTTTTATATATGAAAAGGGAATACGAAGTCTGTTTGTACATAAATATTTTGTGAAAAAATACCTACTTCTAGCTCGTAGGACATTTTTCTGCAAATATTTCTCTCTGGATATAAAAAGTATGAAAATCATTTTTTGTAGTATTTTTTAAAAAATATTCAAAAGGGAGAAATTGTATGTATACCTAACACTAAATCTTGTCCACTGTGAGCGCAGAGACAGAAGCCATGGCAGAATAGGAACAGTATTACTGTAGCCATACTAAAAAAGAGATAAAAAAAGGAGAGAGATATTCCTACACTTCATTATCTACTCTGCACGGTCTACAGCAACTACTACCAGAGAGGAAAAAACTCTTCTCGGGAAGAAGGAATAAAAATGTATAGAAAACGGGAATGAAAAGCCCAACTCGACTGTTTGGTAGCCGACAACACGGGAAAAATAAGGAGAGCTTTCGCTGTGGCTCTTCTACTTCTACTACATCGCATCGGTTTATTGTTCGTGGAGGAGCAAGGGAGAAAAAGCGAGAGGCTGTGTAGTGTAAGTTTGCTGAAGCGAAGGCAAGTTTTTATTGAAGGAGCGAGAAAAAGAGAAGCGAGCAGAGAGAGAGAGAGAGAAGCTTTTCTATAAAGCTTTGCTATTACCATGAAGAACTATTAAAGCATCCTTTTTTGCTTTTTTTCTCGTTCGGTTTTGGTTTCGTGTGTTGTGAAAAGTCTGAAGTGAGTGAGGTTGGTTCTCTTCTGAGAGTGTGTATGTGTTGGCGAGAGAGACAGGGAGAGAAGAGAGAGACTTGAAAAGGGGAATCGATAAAATAATGTCTCATCAGAAGAAGGAGCAGCAGCAGCATCATTCCGTGCATGTCCCTCATCGGTACAGTCATCATGGGAAAGGATGAGTCTGTGTTGCTGGTTGATGGTGTTGGTGCTAGTAGAAGAGCTGCTGCCACCATATCTCCTGCGAGCAATCCCATTTACTCCACAACTTCAAATTCAACTTGTACTAGGACTAGGCCTACAGAGGTAATAAAAGGAGGAAGGCAAAGCCTGCCAAAAAAGAAGCTGAAGCAGGAGCAGCGACAAGAGAAACGGACTTGTTCTCGTTATTACCTTGCTATTGCTGCGGGTAAAGGAGGAGAAGAGAAGAAGAAGGAAAAAAACGCACAGAGATATAATTCTTCTCTCATTCTCCCTACCTTTTCTCCCTTTTTTTCTAGAGAATAGAAAAAAAGAAGTGAAATAGCAGGAGAGTTAAAAAAGAAGGAGGACTAGAAAAACGCGACGAGAAGAACGAACAACGAAAAGGAGACGTCTTCTTTTGATGGTGGTGGTGCGGTGGAGGAGTTTTTATTTTATTCTGTGGATGTGGAAGCTTCTCTCTCGTATCCGTCAAGAGATTTTGTAAAGAGGAGATATTAGCTGGTAGTGGAGTAGTTTGATGAGACTTGCAACAAAAATACGTAATTTTAAAATTTTAAATTTGAAGCGATAACAGAAATTTATTATTGAGGGACTTAATTAAAAAATGTAATGGTAAATGTAATGGTCTGACTATCTTCAAAGTAGTAATTACATTGATTATCTCTAAAAGTAACGTGCAAAAGGTGTTCTATTCTGGTCTTCTCCTCATCATCAAATAAGAAAGTTACTGATTAATGATAATTTTTATATGTAATTTAAATATATTGTACGAAAAATATTTCAAATTTCCTTTTGTACTACTCCAATGAATGATAATGCAACTGAAGAGGAAAAGTGATTTAATTATAACACAAAAGCTAGTATTTTAGCTGGAGTTTGTACTTATGAAAGTTGTGGTAAAAGAAAATGTTTCGGACAAAACTGAAAAAGTGTGCGCAGGCAATGGAAGTTTTATACGATGTGAGTGCAAGGAATATGACAGCATAAATATTAAAATTATGTGCTTAACTTGGAACATGGATCCAGAGAAAATCCTAAATGTGTGAAATCTACTATTGAGCCAGTTGAAACTAGTGAGAATATTTTGGACAAAATCAAAAATTGCGATTATGAGGTACGTAACCACTTTTATGAATCATGAATTTTTATATTAGTAACAATACAGTAAATGTACTCAGCAACTATTTTTAATTAGATTGATAGGATCATGAAATGTGTTTGCTAATAGGTACATAATTCTTACGTGTGGGCTAATGGTTCATTTAAATACGAGGCATTCATGTACATGTTTTACCAATAAAGCATCAAAATTAAATTAATTAAGCAAAAGGATATCGCATGTACAGTAACAGTAGATTAAAAAGATTGCAGGTGAATGCCGGTTGTCGGTAAGTGAGGTATTAGCTTTTGATGCCGGTATTATTTTCAGGCCTTTAAATAGGTATTCAGCATATTCACTATTGACAATTGGGAAAAGGAAACACCAACACCACCGACACATATTTTTAAATGCGAAGAAGAACAAAGCAATTACGCAAATGGCCTATGTCATGCGTAGCATAATAGTATCTATTCCCTATATGTAAATAGGTAGGTAAATTGTTATGCAATGGTTAAAACAAGCATACATGTTTGTACCTAGCCTAGCCGTTGCGTTGTCACTTGGCAGGCACACGTTTACGAGTTCTTTGTTGTTACGACTAAAAAAACTACCTTGTGAGCTGCACATTACACTTAAATGATGAACAGACTACATAATTAATGCATGGAAAGTGCAAATAATTATTGTGGTTCGGTTCTATAATTCCAACTTGGTGTAGGTAGTAGAAACTTGTCGGTCGGATATGCTCTTGCTAAAATTGACACTTGACACAGAATCAGAATCGCTGCCTTAGTCTTCTTGTGGCTGGCTGGTACATACCGATAACGGAAAACTGCTATCTTGTTGCGATAATAAAATAGATAATCTGTCTGGGGGTTAGTTTTGTTTTGTTTAATTTTTCATCACAGCTTGTATACGTTGACTTTCAATAAGTGATTGTGACTGCAAAAACAATATGTGCTAATTCTGATGCGGGGGCGTAGGGAAAAATGGATTTTTATCACATCACAAACTTTATCGGTCACATTGGAAAATGGTAAATGTCATAGTCATGTTATGATCCATTGGAAGATGGAGTAACACTGATACACGCCGTAAGTGAGAAAAGCCAATGACAAACAAACATTGCAGTTATACTTTCACTTTGAGTTGGGTTGGGATTGTCTTGGTCATTATTCTATTTGGTAAAAATGAATTAAAATCAAGCTAGTTTTTATCTGGACAATAATTAAGTAATTTGAGGGATATCTTAAAAGTATCAGAAGGGTCATGGAGAAATTAGTTAAAGTATTCTTCTGCAGCCTCTAGAAATACGAATGACACTCTTGATGTCTTGATAATAACCAAATGCAATTGTAGACTGTGCTGGCATTCATGAGTAGGTATTTAGGAAGTTTTTAGATTTTCTTTGCCACAATTTTAATTGTAAGCAATGGATGTAGATGGTAGCGTAGGTAGGTAGATGACTGTCGGAACTTTGAGAATGTCATTGAATGAACGACACTTTAATGATGTCATGTTAAAAGAAAACTACCAAACGGCAGATTCGGCAGAAGCGGATTTGGAGTGGCTGGAGAAAGCTTACTAGGTATTAGAGTTAACTATGGTATGTATATGGTATCTATCTGTTCTTAGGTAATCACTTTATTCCGAAATTGGCGAATTCTAATTTAGGTTTCTGTATGTAATCTTACTAATGTTGATACTTTTTACGAAACAATCCTCTTAGCACAAGAAAAAAATTCACAGCACTATAGGAGTTATTATTTAAAATGTATTTGTCATATAATTATTGATATCTCGAAATCCATCATGCTCACTGTGAATGCATGATATTCCTATTCTGACTGAACAGTGAGAAAGGATTGTAGTTCGTGCTCTTTAACTTTGTTCTTATGTACACTACATTTTCTTGCATTGTGGTTTTGTTGCTAGTAAGCTGAAAATGCAGCTAAATGATACAAATACAATAGGTCGCGTCTAGATAGTGGCATGGTATATAGGTACTAGAACTAGGTACATGTTCGGCTGGGTAGGCGCTGACATCGCCATGTTGGAAACATTTGCAATTAGTATACCTATGGATGATACTCAGCCATGATTTTTATGATGGTCGGAAGGAATTGCGAAAGATAGACTTTGTTTTGTATGCGAATTCAGTCAGTATAGGTATGGTGTGCAGTTGACATGTTCACAACAAAGAGGGCACAGAACATGTTGAACAGGAACATAGCTTCCCGTGTTCTTATGAAATATGTAAATTGGAGGAATACGAGCAAAGGGCGAAATGTGACAATTCCTGCAATTTGTGTTTGACAGTAGCAGCTGCTACTTGTGTACCCCTGTTTTGAGTAGTAACTACTACTACTTTTAAAGTTACATACTTCAGTCAGAGCAAAATTTGCAATCATTTCCCCGATTGCTATTAATCTCTTTAGTAAATTGTAAATCCCACATAACTTAAAGCATTTGGTGCTGGAATATTTTCATTGGTTTTTCGTCTTTAATATTTGCTCGAAAACAATTATAAAAATGCTCTACTCCATTACTGTGTACTGTACAGTTCACTTCCTCATATCACTAAACTGATTGTCCCTCCTCGCCATATTTTCTGTATTTCGACTGCCATCTTTTTAACTAGCGTATCATTTAGCTAGTTCACATTAGCACATTGCTCTAAATTCATGCTCCTCATCGTCATCAGTATTACGCTCATTTTTCGCCGTTGCGGCGGAAAAACGGTAGTGGCAATGGCTTCTGATTTTATGATTGATTAAGAAGAGTAGCAGTAGTTGAGTGCGCTGGCTCCACTGTTTCCCTTACTACCTACTACCTATAAATCAAATACGTTATAGTCATGCCCTCTACTTTTTTCTACCTTTTTGAGTCCGCCGTTCATTTTCATAAAAATTCGTAAAAAGGAGAGAAATGAAATAGGAGTAAAAAACTACGAGAAGGAGTGCAAGAACCAGTACCTACTTAGCCAGCCAACTCTTAGCTCCTCAGCATTATATTTTACTACCCAACCCACACTTATTACTTAAGCGGAATAATGTTGAAAAAATCTTTTTTCAATTTTTTTACAATAGAATGATGATGCTATGATGCTAGCCGTATTGTAATAATGTCATGTCATAGTAGTATGTACTCGTCAGTACTCATCATCACACATCCCATATCGCATCAATACCTTCTCAATTCCTAACTGAGAAGAAAAAATGAGCAAAGACCACTTACCACTTCACTCCTTCCTTTCTATGAAATATTTAAGACATCCCCAAAAATCGGATGTGGAGCCAAAGAGACCTGTGTGCTTACTCAGCAAGCTTCACTTGAACACTGTCTGCATCTCCCTCCGCCTTACTAACTTTTTAAAGCCGGGTCGTTCTCTCGCTTCTCTCGTCTCCTCACTCGTTCATTTCTCTCTCCTTCCTATATAATATTTCCCCCTTCTTTCGTGGAAGCCGTGATAGTGATGATGATGACGAAGGAGAAGTTGTATTCCTCTCAGAGAGACCACCACCACCAGCTTGTATTGTTCGCCACTCGTGCATCAAACCAAAAAGTATGAAACTATGAAGCCTGTGCATTACCACCATCCAATGTTGCATTTTCATACCTATGCCTTATACCCTTTTTAACACTAGCTCTAGCTGTTTTTTAAGTTGGTGTTGATGTGCGTTTTCTTCTGGCTGAAAAAAAAGTTTTTTTTATTAAAAAAATGCTAGTAGGTATACTTACTAATCTCACGCAACACACACCGCACAGAGACAAAAAAATATGTACGTATTATTCAGGTGAAATAATAATAATTGTGATATGGATAGGGAAGTTATGTACATTTTCACCAGCAATACCAACTGCATGTTTGGAAGGAGTAGTAACCGTAATACTAGTCGACTAGTCCCGTCTCGCGTGTACAATAATACATTTTTTTATATTTTTGCTGTCCTCATCCTCTTGGCTAAAAAGGCTTTTGGCTTTTTTATATGTTCTTCTATATTACATTGGAAATTCTACATGGATGTGAAGTAGTTAGGTATCTATATAGAAGGGAGAGCAGCGTCATCATCATGAAAACGTTCGTTACTCTGAAAAGTACAGCCTTATTACAGAGTGAATGCGAACAGTGTGAGTAAAAAATATAAAAAATTGTTCTCTGACTGACGACTAGTGTGTGTGGAAGTGGAGAGCTCTTTCGCCATTCCTCTCAGAAAAATACTTAAGTCACAGTATATGTATTGTATATGTAGTACTACTAGTACTGACAAAAAGCTTCTCTGAACACAGTTTTTTTTAGTTTGTGTAATGTGAAGATGTGTTTGAGAATGGGATTAGTTCTAAAAAACGGAAAATATATAGGGAAGCCTATATGCTGAATATGGTATGTGGCTATGCCTGCGTGAAAAAATGATAGAAAAGGGAATAAAAAAGGCTTTTTATTATGGAGAGAGATGTACACAGTAGAAAAAATTCAGAGAGCCTTTCTGTCTCTTTTTCTCCTTTTTTGAGCTGCGCGACTCCACCGAGAGAAAAAACGACGGGAGAGGAAAGAGGTATAGAAAATATATAGGAATTGAAAGGTATAATATTTTTTGGTGGTGTTGGTGTCAGCATTCAGCGTTGCATTTTTTGGCTTTTTAGGTACCTTCTCCGAGAAAAAATTAAAGGAGAAAAAATGAGTTGCGAATGGAGTATGTGGTGTAGAGAAGTAGCTCGATAGCGTATAAGTAGGTACTATTTCAAGTACACCTGGGCTTGGCGAATGGATCTCTAGTCAAGTCAAGAGACTGATTTTTAGGAATTCTGGAGAAATATCTATACGTATTATACAATACAAAAAATATTTCCAGGCGGTGAGGTAACAATGAACAGAAAATGGTCGCAATTATCAAAAAATATTTTTTAGCAAAGACGAAATGAGATTGGCTACGTGAATGTGGAGAGAACATAGGATGTCGTTGCTTGGTGGTAATGGTTTGGTGGATCTCTGTCATTTCACCCCCTCTCCCCTCAGGCATTTATTTTGGCGTATGAGTAGAAAGAGTAGAAAAAGGAGAGAGCAGGGACTGCGTGCATTTTTGGTGCACTGTCAGAAAGAAGATTGTTTCAGGGGGAACTTCTCATGATGGCTTATGGCTTTATTGTGGAAAATTATTTAAAAATTGCAATTTGGTCTGGGGGAATAAAATTTGAGGTAAGAGTGACAGGTGAAATTCCTAAATTAATGATGGAACTGGGAATTGCCTGGGATAACGAACAAATATTTTTATGAATGATTGTGATTTACATCCAGAAAAATGAGATTGACGTGGAGTTTCAGGCTAAAAAAATTTAGTGGCCGGTGACCAGTAGTAATGATGGAAGATGAGCGGAGGAGAAGGAACTCTTTTTCTTTCTTGCAATAACTCTAACAAAACACTTTTTATGTTCCATTGTAAAACAATTTTTATTCTGGATGAGTTTAACACAACCGACAAAAAATCAGTTTCGTTAAGGAATTTACATTACATAAGGGAGCTAATTTAGAGCAAAGAGCAAAGACGAACAACGAGAAGTTTTCTGCAGACATATCTAAATAAGTGCCAAGCAAAGAAAATGCAATTTTTCATATAGGCATAAGGTATAAGTCAGTGTCTAGAAGCTTTAGATAAAAAAGGGAGAGAAGAGGGAGAGAAAACCAGTTTTGCAACATTGCAAAAATATAAATATGTAGTGCCAGAGAACCATAATAGCATCATCACTTTTTCGTGGATGCAGAGTGGAGATATGGTATGGTACGTTGGAAAAAGTAGTGGAATCAAAAGACATTTGAATTTCAATTTTTTAGGAGTTAAAAGGATGTAATGATAGAAGATGGAGAAATAAAAATGGAGTGTAGGTGCATATTTTTTTGTCCAGTAGAAGGATTATATTTTATACATTGTTCATATAGGTATAACATTTTTTCGTAAATTCATGAGCCGGTATTGGGTATGAAGAAAGGGAGAAAGAATCGAGTTTGTTACAAGCAAGCTTGACTTTCGAATAATCAGTTGAGTTTGGACGGCATTCCTTTCTTGACGTCTGAGTACATAAGACATGGTCACTTGCAATCTTGCAGATAGTGTAGTAGTAGTGCAATGGATAAAATTAGAAATTTTCATGACGGTTGAATTTGAATCTTAAACTACCAACAAAAACCATTTTGACTGCGACTGTGATTTTTGTTTTGGAAGAAAATATTTTGGTTTGGTTTCACGATGAAGATTCTCAGAATGCCCATCAGAAAAACAAGTGACGGACGGGAAAGGAAGTTTTCCTCTCTGGTATTTCTCAGGGGGGAAGGTCATGTCGTTTATGTTAAACTTAAGAAATCATAAGCGTATGGCTTTTCCCCTTCAGATTTACTGGAAACCAGCAAGCAGAGGGGCAAATCACTCTTACTTGGGAACTTATTGTGGAGTAGTGGTAAGGCAAGTGGCATTTATTTGGCGAGGGTAAGTATGCACTACTGCGGGGTGTTTCTATAAGCGTGCAGAACAGAAAAGTTCATTACATATTACATACATACAGCCGCAGTCAACTTTTTTAATAGTTAATAATATGCCTTATAAAGTCCATAGCGCTCAATTCTAGGCAATTCTAGTTAGGTTTGGAGCATATTTATTCATGACATGATATTGATGCTACATTAGGAAAAAGACCAGTAAAGTAATTTTGATTTAGCATTTCTTCTTTTTCTGCTGCTTCACAGGGTCAACATGTAAGTTTTTGGAAGGGCAAATGAACAGAATAAAGAACTCGTGATCACAACCTAGTCTAGAAGTGCTATTGAAACTTACACATCAACCGGACCGATTGTTTTCTAGAGAGAAAAATGATTTTCAGAGAAAGCTAGCAAGAATATTTTTTATTGGGAAACGAACAAGAAAATATATTTTTGTTTTTGCCGAAACCGATTAAATGGTTGAAAAAGAAAGAATGGTCGAACTTCGCTAGTTTTCCTGGATTGGTATGGAAAACTACGACGTATTCGGAGATGATTTGGGAAGTGGAATGCTCGATGGCTTAGTTGGGTTAGGGAGCAGCGACGGGTTCGGTGCTGGGCAGCAAACTCCTCAGCCAGCACGGCCCGGAGCCGGCGACATGATGCAAGGATTCAGCAGCCAAGCGTCGCAATACACCCCTATGGGGCAGGGTATGACCCCAGCGCCGTCTAAGCTTACCCCAGGTGGATATCCTGACTTTTCTTCTCAGTATGGCGCCTACAATCCGTCCACTGTTCAACAGCAACAGGCGCAATCGACACTGGGAGCGTACGGTGCCGGACCTGGTGGACCCTCTCGACCTCTCACCGGCTATCCACCATACCATCAGAGCCCCGCCACGCCCAGTATTCATTACCAAGATTACACCTCCGTACAAAGCCAAGCTGGTATGCTTAGGCCATCCGTGCCCCCAACTCAGTCCCACGCCAATGCGCCCAGAATGGTTAATCCAGCTGCAGCACCACAGCAGCAACAACAACAGTACGGAGCGTACCGGGCTCCATCTCAGGATCCGATGTATGTTCAACAATTGCAGAGATGGAACGAACAACAGCCATACGGAGCCTCCCTACCCCATCACTACCCCGCGAATGCTGCTGCAGCATACAGACCTCCTCACGCTTATCCTTCAAATCTGCCAAGGCCACCACAGCCAATGCCAGGTCAACAGAACTCAATGTCCCAGCAGCAACCTCAGCCCACTCCCGCTCCCACTGGAACAGTTAGTTCTCCACAACAGCACAACATTCCATATATGCCGAGACCGCAAACCCCTTCCTCCGTTTTAAGTCAGCAGCAGTCGCAATATACTCAAAATATATACCCAAGCGCTTCTAATCAGTACCCCGATTATCACCACAGCTCCTCCAGTCTAAGCAGAATGACGAGTGGTCCTAGTGGTCCCACACCGACATACCCTACGCCGACTTCGCATCTCTCCCAGCAGCCCTATTCTATACCGACGGCGCCCCAACCTCACCAACCTTATGGTAACCAATATGGTCAGTATTATCCTACAGGGAACGCTACTTCTCAACAGCAGCAACAACCTCAACAGAGTAGTGTACCCAGTTATGGTGCGGCGTATGGATCAGCCGCCGCACCTTCACCGGGAGCGATTAATCCATCTGTGCCTAATGGAAACGCAAGCTATAGACCGGGCTACGCCCAACTTCCACAATTATCTCCCAGACAACCTACACCTTCGCCCAGGCAGCAGCCAACTCCCAGCCCTCGTCCTCCTGCACCAACTACTCCCACGATTCCGGTATCCTCGTCACAACAGCAAATACCTCAAAGTAATTCAATGGGGGGACAAGCTCCACCTCCTCAGATGCCTTCGATTGGGACTTCCCAACAGAATCAGCAACCGAGTAGTCTCCAACAGCTGGAGCAAATGGTGATGCCACATGTGAGTAAGAGTTCGCCGTCACCAAAGCCGAATATGGCAAACATGGGTGGTGGTGGTGGCGTGATGAGCCCACTTGGAGGGCCGAAAACCCCAATGTCTCCAAGTATGAGTGGACCAAAGACGCCAATGTCGCCAACCCAGTGGCAAACTCCTTCAAGGCCAAGTCATCCTCCTCCTCCACAGATACCGGCAGCGTCAAAGCCATCTTACCCGCAAACTCCACAGCACCAGCAGCCGCCACCTCCAATTGTGTCCAGTAGTCCCAGTGGCTTTTCAATGTCGTCAAGCGTGTTGTCTCCAATGCAGAACTCCAGTAATTCTATCGACAACACCATTAGTAGTATTGTTGGTAGCACGGGACAGGATCCAGGAGACATAGATCTTGGTAATCTCAGTTCCTCTATGGACACTTCGCAGGAGTGCCCAATTCCTTCGTCGATTGGTAACCGTGGAGTTGAGGAGAACAAATCCGCTCCGCAGCACTCATCAATTCCATCTCAGGTCACTTCCGATCTCGTATCTCTATCCGGTCTGGGTGGCGATGATGCCTCGTCCGGGGCGCAATCTGAAATGTCGACAAGTGAAAGTATGGGTCAAGGACAAACTAACTCTGTACAAAGCAATGACAATGGGTTTTCCATGCCCGGGTCAAGTTTACACGACTCTGCTATTGACAGTGATGGCACTAGTGGACTCCCATCTTTGGGAAGTTCAATGGATGACTCCCAAACGCCGCAACCGCAAGTTCCCCCTAACAGTAATTCGATGGATGTATCCTCAGTGCCCAGCAGCATTTCTAGTACGATGAACTCAATGAGCCCATCTAGCTCCTCTTCGCAACCTCCTCCAATGGGTTCGTTTACAAGCCCTACCCCACTTGGGTCTCCAATGACATCCATGGCAAGCTCGAGCAGCGGGATTCCATCCTCTTCCAATCAGTCTGCGATGGGTCTTCCACCTGTATCCTCTACGCCGTCTAGTATGCAAGTATCCAATATGATAAATAGCTATCCCCATACTCCTCAGGGACCACAGCAACCGCCCACTCATGTGCAGAGTAGTCAAGCTTATGTAAGCAGCAGTGGTATGGTTGGTGCTACGCCAGGGAGCATGGCTAATCTTATGCCTCCACCTGGGCCCCATCAGTATTCTCCACAGAGATTCCCAGTTCCCGATTCCCAGGCACAGTATGGAATGGCAGGATATTCTCAATATGCACAATATCCTGGCCAGGCTGGGCAAGTTCATCAGGGACAAATTCGCCCACCTGGTCCTTCTCCGTACGGTCCTGTTGGGACAATGGGACAAATTGGATCTCAGATGCCGGGAAGCGGACCAGCAACTCCAGGCCAGGGGCCGTCCGAAAGATACTACGAAATCCACCAGCTTCAGCAGCAGTTGCAACATCTGTATAGTCTTCCACCGAGTCCGCAAACACAGATGCAGGTGCGTTAACAAGTAATTTGAAGCCATTATTATCAATGAGACCTTTGCAACTTTTAAATTATTTTTGGTTTGTAGATAAATGAACTCCAAGAGAGGTTACGGGTGCTACAACAACAGCAACAGCAGGATGGAATGGGTGGCACAGGCACATATGGAATGCAGTCTATGCAGCCTCCGCCCATGGGCGGAATACCGAATCCCGCGCAAATGTACCCAGGAGGACCAAACCTGCAAATGCCGCCGGTAAGTTTTCAAATATGTATAAAATGTAATTTCAGATTGGAAACAAAGTAGAACATTATTATTATTACCTATTCCAAAACTATTTTTACGCGAGTGTGAATGGGTAATTAAACTTTAAAATGTTTAACAGGGAATGTCGGGCGTGGACGCAAAGACTGATTTAGATGACACACCCTCTAAAGGTAAAAAGAAAAAGGAGAGAAAGCCTAGGGAACCGAAAGCAGGAGCAAAAGGGAAAGGGAAAAAGGATAAGGGACTTTTAGATCTTGACCAGGCGGGCCAGCAACCACAAATGGACGGGAATCAAATATCGCATGAAGTATACGAATTCCACGATTTGCCACCAGAGTTGCCGGAGAAAAAGCCCAAAAAACCTAGGTATGAAAATATACCTTTTCACTTTTCAACTTTTATAATTAAAAATTGCAGCAAAATGGTTTGGTAACTTTGTTTCTGTTCCACACAGAAAACCCAGAGAGGCGAAGCCACCTAAAGAGAAGAAACAAAAGGAGCCAAAGCCCCCAAAGGAAAAAACGCCTAAAAGGTTGGTCCTAGCAAGAGTGCATTTTTGGCAAGTATAATCCGAGTATAATATATCATGAATATTGTTGAATTTGCAATAGTAAATCAAGAAAGAAAAAAGGTCAGGAGAGTACTCCCGATTTGAGCAGTACGTTAGAAGGCGAAGGTACAAATGATTTGGAATCATTACTTCCGAAAAGCGATAGCGAGTTTCCAGAACCGGATCAAAAAAACGGGATTGGTGCTGCTGGTATCACAGCAGCTGAAGGAGGCCCCTCTGTGTCCACCAGTGGAGGGGAAGGTGATACCAGCACCCAAGATGGAACAGGAGTAACCACCGAGATCACTGACGCTGATGCAGCCACTGCTGTAGAAGCTGTCACTCCTGTGAAGCCAAAAAAGCCAAAGAAAGCTAAGCTGAAATCTAGTTCCAGCAATAAAAAGAAACCATCAAAGTGAGTTAATCTTTGAAAAAAGTTAGATATTTGAATTTTTGAAAAAAGGTGGTCATAGATGTGAGTAGAAATTAATGTGTATCGTGTTTTATCTAAACTCTTCCAGAACCATGCTTTCTTTGGCAAAGTTAAAAAAGCGAAGAAAACGAAGCGACTCCGAAGGATCCGATCTGGACGCTACACCACCTCCTTCACCACCACCGGAAGATGATAATTCTAATGTACGTCTAAGACGGTCCTTTTACTTGTGTTATAAGTATCCGGTGTATTTACACGAGAAAATCATTGTATTACAGAAATTTTAGAAATAAATCAATAATCACACAAATTATTTTAACATTTCAGAAGAGACGATCTGCACGAAACACAGGGCGGAAGAAATACATTGACGACATTGATTTAGCCTTATCAGACGAGGAGCTGCTTATGCCTAATCCGAAGGCACTTAAACAGCTTGAAGCTGTCATATCTGAATCTGCTGCAGAAGCTGCCTCTGCAGCTGTCACCATCGATCTTCCCCCTGCTGATGGCACCGCTGCTGTAGCTAGTGACCATGCACCACCGGTACCTGGCACACCTGCTCCCGAAGAAAAAGCAACAACTAAGGGCAAAGGGAAGAGCAAGAAGAAAGTTGATACCCATGAAACACCACCACCTGAAAATGCTAATCTAAATAAACCAAATTTCGTATTCGTAAATCCTGCAGACGAAGATACTATGATTGTACAGCATATTCTCTCTGTGCGAATGGGCAAACGAGAAATTATAGAGGACTCATCTTCCGAGGACGAAGACGAAATCAAAGAAAACGCTGATGAAGTCAAAATTTTCGAGGAAAAGAAAGACGAGGAGTCTGTAATGGATACGGCTACCGAAGCAAAAGTTGATGAGAAATCTGACGAAACTGCAGTTTCCGAGCAAGAGATACTTAGTACAGAAACCGATATTAAAGCTGAAAGCGAAAAGGAAATTCCAGACTTAAAAGCTGAAGAAACGGAAGAATCCAATGACAATACTCATGAAAATTCAAATGAAAGCGGAAAAGACCAGGAAAACCAGTCGGAAAAGCCATCTACTACAATGGAAGAAAATGTGGAAGTCGGTAACTCCGTTCTTGAGAACAATGAGGCTAAACTGGATTTACTGGATGTGGATCCTGTAAATGCAGAAAAGGAATCTGATGAGATCAAACCTGACTCGGAACTTGAAAAATGTGATGGCACTCTTGAGGTTGCGGATACATTAAAAGATCAAGTTGTATCCAAATCCTCGGAGGAAAAGGCCGAATCAGAAGAGGAGAAGAAAGAGGAAGTGGAACCCATAAAAACTGAGGATGAAGCCTCGACAATCGACAATGACAAGGAACTTACAAAGTCTAAAAAAGAGAAGAAAAAGAAAGAACCCCGAAGGAAATATTGGTGATAGGACCAGAGGTGGTGCTGGTAATACGTTTCAGCCAGAATTTTGAGTTTTAAGTAGACTAAATGTATACTGAAATACAGTGAATGGTACTAACGTTTTACTAATGTTTTCCAGGACGGCGTACTCGTAGTGGTAAAGCTGGAAAACGAGGAAGAAAAAGCAATGTCGACGACGACTACCAGATGGATGATGGGGTTGTGGAGTATGGCAAGTGGTCCAAAAGTGAATGCTACAAGATTGAAAAAGGCCTTCTCACTTTTGGGTAAGTACAAAAATAACCTCGTTAACAAATAAAAGATTTTGTTCAATTATTTCACAACTGTACCATCATATGATGATTAGCCATGCTAATACCGAGTGGATAACATTCCTATGGAAAGTTTTCTGCTATGCGTTGAAACATTTTCTCTTGCGCGACTGAAGCACTAATATATGGGTAAATCAAATATGAAATTTAATAATCTCAATTTTAATTGTTTGTAATATTTATTAATTACAGATGGAGTCGGTGGTCGGAAATTTTAACGCAAGGGCAGTTCAGAAAAGGGTGGACGGAACTAAATGTTGAGGAATGCGCTCGGCTTATTGTGAGAATTTCAAATTTAAATTGTCTACCTATATGTTATGTGGAAGTTAACAGATATAAATAATATAATTTTGCTTATTGACAGCTTCTACATTGCGTAAACAATTTCAAAGGAGACGAGAAGGTAAAAAGTTTTGTGTCAGATCTCATTAATCCTAGAGTCAACGAATCGATTTTGAGCAAGAAGCACTCGGGGCTAGCTAGTCCAGTGAGCAGGGGCGGGCGTAAGAGCAAAAAGGAAAAGAAACTTGGAAGGGAGCCGGAGGATGAGACAAGTGATGATTGGGTGAAGGAAGGAAAATTCGATGCGGAGATGCACCTTGATGCAAATTACAAAAAACATTTGTTCAAACATTCAAATAAGTAAGAATTACATCAATTCTTAGTGCTTGCTAAGTCCAATTAGGGACAATTTTGAAATAATCTATTATACTTTTTCAGGGTTCTGCTGCGAATACGCATGTTGTACTATATCAAATCCGAAATAATTGGTCCATATGCTTCCAAAATTATGGAAGGTGCTCCTGCAAACGAATGTCTTATTTGCCCACCTGGTCTTGTCATCGACAATGGTCCTTTAGAATGGTGGGACAGGGAAGCCGACACATCCCTCCTTATCGGAACTTTTAAACATGGCTATGAAAGATACAATATGATGAGGTTGGATCCGAGCTTAAGTTTCCTCCACAAATGCGGACCCCCAGATGGATCTGCGGTTTTGGCGGAGATTTCCGCAGATGTGTAAGTCATATGATTATCAAATTTCCAATGAAAGATGTTACAAAGGAAGACTTGTTCTAATGAGTATCTTGTTCTTGTTTGCAGAAATGAGGAAGAGCTTGAAAAGGCAGTCGGAGGTGAGGATGACGATGACGAAAATAGCAATTTGGAGGCTGTCAAGAAAGAGGTGAAAAAGGAGAGGCGGGGAAGAAAGCGTGGTAAAACTTCGAAAGCAAGCAAGGCTGCCGCGGCGGCAGCAGCAAAAGCCGCCGCGCAAAATTCGGAAGCAAGGATAGACGAGTCTAGCAACAGCATGGAAAACAAAGTTTGTGAAGGAAAGAAGGAGGATATTGGAGAAGAATGTGCTGCAATTGACAGTGAAGTT
>JAHZND010004919.1:0-24773 GCA_027744115.1 Acrocyrtus sp. NNG-2020 | reverse complement strand
GTAGAAATCTGCCCCACTGTGCTGAGGCAATCATTAAAGTCAGACTTAAAATCCATCCGCTGGGATTTCAAATGAATGCATTGAATGCACTGCATATAAAGAAGGCATTTACGAAACTGTTACAAACAGAAAGCACACGAGCAGGTTTTTTTTCTTCTGAGCCCGTACAATTTGTTTATAAATGCATAATTGCTATTACGAAAAGGACTAGCACCTATAGCCCAAAAAAGTTTTTTATATGCTTTTTAAACGTTTCTTCTTTTTTACTGTGTCAGCCAATCCTAAACGTTGCGACATATGATACAGAAGAGAAATCCTTTTTTCCCATTCGGGTGGCGTACTCTTTATGACAAACAAGGATTTGGAGCAGTTTCTCATTCACGTAATTTATTTCCTTATATGGCTCCTGCACTCCTTTTAGTGCGACGCACTGCGAGAACTCTCTTGAAAAGGACACAGAGGAAAGGTCGAGCTTGAGCTGCTGTTCCGACTTTCGAAAAGAATTTTCAAAAGAAAAATGTAGGCTGCAGCTGTTCCTTCTTCTCCTCCACATTATTTTAGTCAAGTCTTCTTCTTCATTATGCAACCATACGTTAGTCTGTCCGTGTATCGGAGCACGTACCCAAAAAAAAAGAAATATTTTTTTTTGAAGTTGCTCAACTCTATTTTGTCTGACGTGCCTTCAAGTGAGCTATGCTTTTTTTGTTATTGTATCATTGCATCAAATTAAGAGATTTTTTTTCCTGCCTAAATTGCCCTTTAATGATGTAATCGACATATTTTTTGCCACTTTGGCGGAAACCTAACCAGTTTGAGTTCCCCCATAGCTATCCCGTTTTCAGGGAAAGTAAAAATAAAAATCAATTCCACTCTGTAAATCTAGCTTAGAGCAGTTGGCTAAATCAATGACTGACTGACTCAGCTTTGAAAACTGACCAGGAAGAAAAATATAAAGGAGTCATGTCAAGCAGCTGCAAAAAAAGCTCGAGTCTCTAGATAAAAAAAGGATGAAATGGCATTAGGAATTAGGAATTACGATTCCATTAGCGTTCCGTTTTACAGCCCACTGGCAAAAATAATGTGGACAAGAGTTGATAACGAACTCAGTGTGCTGGCTCTGGCTCTACACAAAAGAGAAATCCTCCTACAGCAAAAATGTCGATAAAAACTGCTTATAAAAAGTTTAGGAAAGTAAAAAGCTGAACACTGGGTCAACTGCCACATGCACATCTGCTGATGTGAGTGTCTTTTATAAACACCTTGTCATATATTTGCTATCCTCTCCCCAATATTCTTTTTTTGCAAGGACTAGCACAATAAAGTGCCTTACTCGCTGTCACTATCTCCGCTCATTTTTTTTTCTAGTAGAGACTAAAAAAGAAAAAAAATGTTCCAGTCATCCACTCTCCAAACATCTTTTTTTTTCTGTGAGACCCAGAATCCAGATGAAAAGTGGGGAACGACAGTGGTCGCAGTGCTGCTGCGGTGACAGGCGTATTATATATCAGGCCTTGTCACAGAAATTGCATGTTATAGCCAAAAAAAAATTTGGGGTAGCTGATAGAGCACGTGCATACCAAAAGCTGGACGGGTTACATGAACATTTTCGAAAATGGACAGTTTTCATCCATTTAGCGTAAATATATGTACATTGTTTAAGGATACGCTTCACTCGGGTCCAGGATGAGGAGCATGTCAAAAAAATATATTTTTTATGCTTTACAGTATCACTGTACTGTTTCGTTTCAAAGGATATTTTTTAAAAAGAAGATTTTCACCTTTGATAGGAGCAAGCACTTTGGTTCGCTCGCTCACTCAGATTCGGCAGACAGAAAAATCTCATGCCTACTTCTTCTTCTGGGAGAGGAATGCCTTAAGAAAAATGGGAACGTTGTCATGTAAGTGGAAAATTCAGTGGAGATGGGAAACGAGAAAAAAATGTAGTTCGACTGTGGTTTCTTTTTTAAAAAAGATGAGGATAAATCGAGAGAGATGAAAAGAGATCAGGATTGCAGCACATGTCAGTGGCACATGGCAAGCTGGATTACAGCTTGAAAGGAGCACACAAGCCAAGAAAAAGTCAAGTAATGGAAAGAAACGAAAACAATTTATTTTTCCATATAAAGCTGCTTAGCTAAAAAAAAGTGGAGAGATAGCTTCCACATACACGAACAAGCTTTCTCATTTCAGCAGAGCAAGAGTATGACGACCCTGCACACTCATACCAAAAAAATATGTATATAATAAGAGTGTGGTGGAAATGTAATTATGTATTCAATTATTACAATGACTTTGAGACTTTATACTATTATAAGTTTTTTAGAGGGAAGGGAAAAAAATCTTAATATTCTAGCGCACCAGAGATAAGATTATCGTCACGGTTCGAAGTGCTACCAGAGGGACAAGATAAGAACGCCACTTACTTAAGAGAGTAGAAAAAAAATTATGTTGAGCTGGGAAGCTGGATGAGTATATGTTTTGGGAGAGAGCTTGTATGTGTGTGTGGCTTAAAATGGCTCGTTTGTCACAAATTACCAAGCGCACTATTTCTTCGGATATAGGCACACATCGAAAACTGCGACTTTTGACGGAAGTATGTAAGTGCATTTTTTCGTCCGCTAGAGAGGAAGCAAGTGCTCACGATTATGTGTGTGGAAAGTGAGAATAAATTCTCGCATCTCTCACAAAACTCACTCCCATTTCTCACAGAGAGTAAACTAGAGCACTGAAAAATTTATCTGTTTTCTCTGAAACTGAAAGGGGAAAAAATGCAAAAAAAGACTGCAAAGGAGGGTAAACCGAAGAAGAGGAGAAAATAGTGCTGGTGGCACTGGCTTCTCTCTCTCCTTCTCCGTCTTCTCCGTCTTGGTGGAGAGAGCAGACGAAAAATAATATTTTTTGGGTTGATAATAATGGCGCTCCAGATGCTTCAGAATGCATGAGTTAATTCTGTTTGTTTCCTAATACACACACACGGAGAATATCCGTGTAGCAACAAAACTACGTAATCACACCTATGTGCCTACACATCTCTTCATGTTAGCTATTCATGTATGGGAATTTTGCATTCAGCTAAAAAAATTTTTTTTGGGAAGAAGTTGTTCTCTTCTTAACACTTACAGTAATTTAAACTTATGGCAAGTAAAATTTTCCTCTTTTGGTTTTCATGTTTCTTCTTCCCTTCCCCTTCAAACAAGATATTTTCCCATTTTGTGTAAACTTGAGCCAGAAAGCCAGTTATTTTTCGACTTGGAGCTTGTGTGTGCAGTCAAAAACTACAAAGAGAATGAAATAGCGTAAATTCCGCTGTAATTCTTTCATGACAAATATGAAAACAGGGCTACTCCTTCACTGCTATCTTGAAGTTTGCATTCTGCAAGAGCATCTAAAAAGCACGGCAAAAAGAGAAGAGGGATTCCTCGAATTTCCCCTTTTTGCCAGCCTCCGTCTAAATTAGGAAATTTGTTTTTTTTCCTTGTGCACTCTTCTGCACTCTCTTTAGAGCGGATTAAAATGGAGAGAGGACGACGAAATTTTTATATATGAATACATTTATGAATGTGAAACCGTTGTTTTATTTCTCTGAGCTATTAATTGCATCCGTCTGCAAAGAGAGCTGAGGGAATTAACTCCAAAAGAATGTACGCCAAGGTAACAAAAAACTCACTCTTGTTGATAATATTTACGACTTTTGCATCAGCCACCCGTTTCTCTACGGTTCATTTAAGAGTGATAGTGCAATGAAGGGATGTGCATAGAAAAAAAGTATATTTTTTTAAACAGAGAATATGAAAGTGTCCATATTTCTCAACGAATTATTTTTAGTAACCTGATGCGATGTAGAAGAAGTCGAGACAGTGATACAAGCAAATGGCAACCCATAACCATTTTCTGTTATCTTTGTCCGTCGTCTACCTATTCAGAAAGAATATCTTGATGAGCCTACGTTTCCTTCTCGTGTGCAATACGAGAGATAAAAAATGAAGCGATTTTGGAGATGTATTTATAAGGAAATGCCATATGTGCTTTAGGTCCGCATAATTGTGAACAAACTTGACTTTCTTGTAGGGGAATATGAGTGATTGTAGCGTGGACGGACAATAATGGAGACAAGGTTTTTTAAATATTTTTTACACAGGGGCTGCAATCTCTTCTTTTTTTTAAAAAAAAAGTCTCACTCGTCTGGTGTCATTTTTAGGGTAATTTAGAGATTGTACGGTGATGTAAAATGGAAAAAATTATCAAGAAAATACCGTTTTGGGCGATAAGTGTCATTCCACAGTGAGCTGGCATAGTGCGCAGTAGAGCTCCATCGTTATTATTGAGAATTAATGTTGCTGCAAACTGCACACACACTTTCAAGAGCCGTCAACTTATTTCTTTGATGTAATCCAGCAAAGTTTTCTGTTTTTCCGCTGCAGCTCTCTCAAACTTTGTCTGGTGTTTTTTGTTGTGTGTGTGCAAAGGATTAACAGCTTTTGCTGCGCGCTGCTCCTCGATAAAAAGGTTATCATTTATGCATACAGTGGGCAAATTTAAGCGAGCTCTCTTTTCTTACATCTTCCTTCGAAACGGTGCATTTCTTGAAGGTAACATGCTTTCTACGGAACTACACTGCTGCAACCACTTTGAATACATTTTTATCGCTATTTTTTTCCTTTCATCTCCTCCTCCGCACTCTATTTTTTTTTTGTTTTAACTTGTCGCTCTCAAAATTTCCATGAACTTACAATACGACATCATCAAATTGAAAAAAAAAGTTTTCTACTATTTTTAGAGACAATGCGACACTCTGTAACCCCAATGCAGCTTTAAACAAAGGAGACTCACATATTTCCCATGAAACAGCACATTTTCTTGACTCCAATCCTCCTTTTAAAAAAACCTCTTGAATGGTTTTTTAGCACAAAAGCCCAAGCTGCTTTCAACTTTTGAGCAGTGAATGAGCTGAGAAGAGAGCTCAGCTTATAAAAAATTATAATGCAACAGTTTAAATAGTGTTTAGCTGCTCTCTTTCCGCATTAGCTCATGTCGTCTATAAAATTCCCTTGCGAAGTGTGATATCGATACACGCCAGTGATTGTTTTGACTGATGCAGCATATATAATGCACGGACAGACATTCTTTTTCACTTACAGCCAAAAAAAATAAATGGCACGATTTTCAAGAGAGATTAATTGTATCAGATACTTAATAGGGTTTCGAGCGTGTCGTGATTTAAGTGAAATAGAAAGGAACTCTCCATCCTCCTCTCCTTATGCTCTCTCTTCAATGCTCTCTAAAAATAATATTCGAAAAATAGTCAAAGTAGACTAAACAGAAATGAAAATTGCACTCTGCATGCCACACACTCCCTGCCAGTGTAACAATGCGGTCACCGCTCTCCATCTATATCGCTTCTCTGATGGTGTCGTAACGACTCCTATCATTATTATGATTATTCCACTGCTCGTGTTTTTAGTTGCTTTTGCAGGGAGAATTTAAATGCACGAAATTATTGATACATTTTTCCCTCTCTCTTTTTTTCTCCTCTTCCGTGGCCATTTTTTATTATTAAGTTAGGCCATGACATCACGGCATGCCACTTCTAAGGGAAGTTAACTTGGCCAGAAAAAAATTTTATATTGTGTGCGCCTCATTCCCAAACAAGACTTAAGTTTTTGGGCTGCGTAGCAGCAAGGAGAAAACGTTTTTCTGGCCAGTTGGAAAAGGGCAGCAGGCACGAAGAGTTCATAAAATAAAGAACCACGTCACATCCCATGATTGCAATAATGATCATGATCCCGATCCCAATGATCATGTTGTCGTGGAATCTTCATTTTCAAGAGGATGTGCAAACCCAGAGAAACATATAGTTGGAGCTAGTACATTTCTCCACTATCACTTTACACTGGCCGAAAGAAAAAAAGGGAGAAAGATTGCACTTTGTTCTATAGCAGTGAATCTCACTCACGAAAAAAGTCCGTTTTTTCTCTAATATATATATATATCTTTTCTTCGCTTGTACTAGCTCTATCTCCATTAAATGCGATTACTAAAAAAAGAATGAGAAGGAAGACAGAAGGTCTACTTCTACTCTATTTCCTATTCGTAAATGGCAAAAAATTTATCGCAATGAGAGGGAGATAAGAGATAACACTCCTAAAAATAATGTCTGCTCTTTTGATCTCGCTAGAGAGCTGCGTGTTTTAGCAACAACGGTATAAGAAGAAGTAGAAGAAGAAGCGATGTAGTTATTAATGCATCGGGTCTCGAGTCAATGAAATTTTACCTATATTTATTCATCGGTTGAGGAGAGCCACTAAAAAAACTCGGAGAAGGGTGTAAGAGCGCAAACCTGACATAACAACAGCTTGCCCATAATATATATTTATTTTTCCTCCTTCTGTCAGTGAACCTTGAATGGTGTGTCGAAAACGGGAATGGTTGATGGTGGATGGTATGGTGGTGGATGTGATGGCACATTTCAGATGAAATTCTCAATTTCCCTGGCTTTCTCACAGCCAAAAAAAGAGTCTCTAGAGGAGACTCTCCAATAATAATGGAAATGCAAGCTGAGAAGAAGGGAAAATGGACAAGTGAGTAGGCACATCTGATTATTACGATGGCATTCCCCAATCTCCATTGTTCGTCGGAGAAGAGAGGCATGCAGCATGGAAATTGTATTTTGTATGAACTTCTCATCCTCCTGTACTGATTGATGATGCGACTGATGGTGTAAAGCTTGTACGCTTTCCACCACTGATTAGAAGAGTGAGGAAGATCCCTAAACTATACTGAATGCTACAAGCTTGCATGAAATTAAGCCAAGTGTTGCTACAGATATTGCTGTTATTTTACTATCTGTGTAATGAATCATGATGGCTTGAATGGCGTGCTGAGGTTGTGTCTGTTGTGATGGCAAATACCAGTAATTTTTTTGTACGGTTTGCTTGTTCCGACTAAGCGAGGATAAAAAAGCTCGAGTTGGGGAAGATGAAGAGAAAATCCTCCAATCTTGTAAAGTATTTTATGAGGGAAGATAACAATTTCCCTATAGGAAATTGTTTGCAGAGGGCACATGGACGGGAACGAGGGGAGATTAGGGATAAAAAGTAAAGAGTTTTTGTAGTTTTTAAAAAGAAATTACGGTTTTCGCGGAGTAAAAGGGTGGCTCGAAGCGCCAATCTCACTCTGACCTTTACTATTTGAACTGGGATGTATGTGGGTTTGAGAGGAAATAAATTTTCGAGTTGATTAGCGTAATAATATTAGTGTGGGATGTGGGACTGGGATAGATAAAAGGAAAATCAATCATAAAAATTGGAATACGAGGAAATTTAAGGAGAGACGAGGGAGTGCTGGAAAGTAAAATTAGGTTGTAGTTGTAGGGAGAAAAGTGGTGGTGGAGCACTTTAGAGAAATTTTACAGTGCAGAGAACCGTTAAAAGTATGTCATTGAATTTATGCCGTAATGTAATTTGTTATGGGCACTTAAATCCCCATCTCCCCACTCATACGCAATATACCCAGTAGCTGCTTGGGAAATGGAATGGTTGTTCCGAGTAACTTCATTAACCAGTCCTAAATTAGTTTCTGGAGAAGACGAGCTGCTTCCTTCATGTTTCCGACGATGAGTTCAAGATCCTCTAAATTCTTAATCAAACTGTGGAGAAGTTGCTTAAAAACCGGTGAGCAATAAAGATAGCGCTGCTGGAAATGGATGTGTAACGGTTCACAGAACGAGAGCGAACGTTCTACAATTTCAAAAATATGTCTTGAGGCCTTACTATTTTTTGCATAACCCAAATTTCCTTTCAACTGCTGCTGCGGCTAGCGAAAACTGTTTTCCATGAAAACTCTCTTTACCCCTTTCGGGGCTACCCGTATAACCACTACATAACTAGAAAACTAGCATGTCAAAAGTTTTAAGTCGATATCTGAAGAGGACGAAACGGAGTGCTTTTTGCTCAAGCGAGAAACACGACGTGAACAAGAGGCTTCCGTCAAATGACGCTTTGACATGTCCTCCTCTCGCTCAACATGTTTTTTTTATTTTGTGAAGTGAAAGTGAGCGCCTTCTGGAAAAAATGGGTATGTTAACTACTCACACGAGTCTTGATGATGCCCTTTTCCATGTGAAATGGAAATGAAAGCTGCCAGAAGATTGCTGACGTTTTCGAGAAAAGGAACAATGCAAAAATATCATAGGTATTGCGAAACCGCGCTGGATAGCGCAAGAAAGAGCACGAACTGGTAACTCTGGCCTGTTCAGAGTACTTGACGATTTGGGAGAAAATGGAAGGAGACGTTGGAATGAATTTCTTTAAATTCATAGCAGCCGAGGCTCTGTAATGTACAGAGTGCCACTGCACACGCGGAAGAGGATATAGGTGCGGTGGTGCGATGGTCGCTCTTGGCTCTGAATATTTATGAGACCAAAAGCGAGAGAGATCTTGTGCATGGAGGTAATTTGCCGATAATAATGGCTTCAAAAAGAGGGTCATGAATATCATGTACTCTCCACTACAAATTGCATACACTGTACCGGAAAAAAATGAATGGACGTAAAATGTTCTTCCCTCAATTCCACGTAAAATTTATATTTTTTATTCCTCTCCCTGGATATTTTATTCAAGTCGCCTCTGGCGAAGAAGAAGCGGAGTAGCAAAAAAATGTTTTCGTTATAAACGCGTTGGGACGTAGGGAAAAAAATATAACTTGAGTGTGATGTATCATTGCAGACTTAAATGGTCAGAAGATAAGCTTTGTGTGATCTGCGCCATGTTACGGAGAAAAAAATGGGTCTGCTTAAAATTCAGAGTGTGTCTGGAGTGTAGTTCACTGTACTGTTTCTACACCTATTTTTATGGGAGCGACAAAAAAAGCATTTTTCCTTTTCTGAAACGAAAGAAAGATAAATGTGCTGCGGAAGAGGAGGAAGACGGGGCAGAAAGTTAAAATAAAAAGTCGGCTATCAAACTTCACACTGAGCAAGAGAAATTGCTGAGGCAGCGGAGTGAAGTCAACGAGCGTTTTATTTTGGTCAAGTGCGGGACTCCAATGTAAAAAAGAGAGTATAAGTTGAAAATTGCAAAATATACTACACCGTCGTAATAACAAATGTGGATGGGACGAAAATTAAGAGAAACGTTCATTTATCAGTTTGCGGTCTAGAACTGCGGTGGTGGACGATAACTCGAAAAAAATATGTATAAACAGTGCTTGAGGTTACAATTTTTTATGAAGTGTTTCTCTACCTCACCCCCTCCACTCCGGAGTATGAGAGCGTAGCAACCACAACAAATGAAATGAATGAGAAGAGTGAGAAAAAAAATTGTGGGATGATGAAACTGCAAGATAACGCTGAGTATATAGTAAACTGGCGAGGAGTATTTTTTTAAAAAAAAGCTCGCTTACGCCTAGTTAAACGGTGTGAGTGATAAGCGGAAGAGCTCAGCCCTTTTTTTAACCCTGCCAGAGTGGAATACAAAAATTCCAGAATTGTAATTTAAAATATTGCTCCTATCAGCAAAAAAATGCATGATAAGTGGATAGGATAAGGTTTCTCACTCGTAGTAAAAAAACTGCATTTCTATATGAATGATCTTCTACTACGTAAGCTTCGTAAGAAGGGCGCTTATAGTTTGCACTATCAAAATTAAAAATCATTTTTACGATAAAATATTCATCGCGTATACCTATTCAAGTTCCTACAGATTTCCTTTTTCCCGATGAGAGCCCGCTTACTCTCTGGATAAGAGAAGGTGGGCTGTGAAGGAATTTCGAGGAGGAACGCCTTTTTGTACGCTGCACTGTGTGGCATGTTCCTTTTCGGTTATGCTTTTTGCCCTTTCGATTTTACATTCCAAAAAATTCCAAGGACAACTCTTTCAACAGCTCGACTTTAAGGCAAAAAGTCGCTAGTTGCTGGGCCAGTTTTAACGAGCTGGAGAGAGAGAGGCACATGAGAAAAAAGATTTTTTTCTCCACTTTTGTCCTCTGTATCCAGCTATGTATATCTTTCTCTAGGATGCCTTCTCGTCTGTACTCTGTTACGGAAGGTAGCAACTAATTAGCTTGCATAAATGACAGCATTATGCTTTTGTTGTTGGTGCGGAAGGTGCTCCTGAAAGTGAGTCGAATATTTGATGAAAATATAATCAGCATAGTGCCATCTCTACATTTCTCTCCATTTTCCGGCCTTTTTACACAACGACAAAAGGGCTGTGTGAGCTATCCTTTTCATCAGCGTTAATACTAACGAGCATGGTATTTGAAGATAATGCCAGGATGATATAACGACATCCATAATTATGCACAATGGTTTATGCTATTTAAGCAACCTCTGATGTTACTGACTGTAAAAAAAATTAGTCCATATTATACATACTTAAAAAAGGCTTAGAGTAATGGCGACAACGCATTAATCTGTTTATCATATTAATTCTTAAGTACCTAGGTAGCTATTAGGCACTAAAACTTGGGCGCAGTGCAGCTGATGTCAGAATGGGAGCGATGCTAGTAATATGGTTAACGTTGATGGAAATTTAATAGACATTCCCTTGCTTAATTTTTCTCACCGAGAGACTACCTGTTTAAAAGTGACTAGTGACGAGTGACTTTTTAGGAGCTGTTTTGAAATATGTGAGGTGTACAATGCATGAAGCTTTTTTTAGTAAGTAGCTCGGAAATTTTTTTTCCAATAGCATCACCCTCCCTTGCAGATTATTTAGAGGAGCTATAGCATCCCTCGCTATTTATTGTCGTAATTTCCGTTCAGTCAACACCAAACACTACACAAAATATGGCACATTGGCATATGTCCTTACAAACCTTTCAGCTAGTGAATGAAAATCCCATAAATGCCAATTTGCATTTTTCCTAGGCCATAATGCAATCAGGATTTGTTGTGAATTTTGAAGGCACCGTACTCCCAAAAATTGAGTTAGCCTCTTACAAAGTTTACATTTTTTTCTTGGCAGTTGACATTTTCTTTACGAAATTACCACTCCGCTGGTGTCAATACTGTCAAAACAGCCACTCGTGAAAAGCTGCTAATGAGGAAATTTGTGCTGAGAAATGAGCAAAAATGTCTCTGTTTACATAAAGATATTGGAGCGGGCGGGCTTAAATCTTTGTTTGAGTTTACGACCCTTCCAATTCCGTCCTGATGCTAATGTCGCCTCCGTCCCAGTTTAGTGCATATGACAAAAGCCGTAAATATGCTCGTATCGATGCCATTAGCTTCTGTTTCAACTGTGTGCCTCGCTCAAAAACAAGAGGCTCGACGAGACAGTTAAAAAAAAGTCCAAATGGGAACATGTGTGTCCGTATTTCACTTGCCAGTTCTAGTGCGTCAATGAACCGGAATCAAGGGGAGGAAACAAACCTATAAAAAAAGAACTGAGCTCCGACCCTCCTCCACTCACCACCATTTAAAAACTGGAGGAAGGGGCCTAAAAGAGAGAAAAAACAATGCGGGCCACTCTTAAAAACTGAATAGAAAAGGATTTCATTGTTATTGTTAGGATTAAATTATTGAACGAGCGTGTTTCAAAATTTATTCAGGCACTTTCTACAGCACACATTTCACAACAGTGTTTAATGGGCATTTTGTGCTTTGCTCGCTAGTCGCAATAACTCCAGACTGTCCCGTGTGTGTGTGTGTGAGCATGCTGGTGTAAAAGTTTATTGTTTTAACGACCTAATACCATTCAACTGCCTAGTAGCCTGTAAGAAACAGGACAGATGAGCAACGCTCCTGTTCTGTTTAAACAATTATTTAAGCACTTTTACTACAAAATGCTGGGTTACTTACCACTAATAATATAAAACAAGCATGTACATGAAAACGATGAAAACAACCTTCTCCATTCTCTTCCTTCCTCCGAAAAAAAATTCTTACAAAGCCGGGCTTCGTGCACATGGACAGGGCCTAAAATGATGCTGCATTGGAGCTTATTATGCCCTCTTTTAAAGTTATAATTCGGTTATTTCACTCTCTCTGAAGGGAACTTCCGTCAACCGAGTTGAGTAGGAAGCCATAATAATTTGGTGACTAATATTCCATCCTTCCTTAAAAAAGGAAATAGTAAACCGCTTGGTGAAAGCTGATAGGTCATAGATGTACGCAATTCCAAGACGGATTTTGCAATGATACTTTAATAAAAGTGTAGTATTGAGAAATGGCTTGTTTGCGTTGTGGAAACCGGGATTAATATATTTTTTGGGAGCTCAAAAGAAATTTAGAGTTAAGCTTTTCTTCTCAGATTTGTCTTAGAAGTTGTGTCGTAGGTAGGCTTAATGTGTGCTTCTTGTCTTTCCAAAATCCCACTTAATACAAAATTCCCAGAAAGTGATGTTTTAACAGAGTGCGTGTCGAGTGAAGTGTCTCGCATTTGTGAAAGCGCTACAAGCAGACTTGCAAAGCTGTTGAAAAATTTTGCAAAGGAAAATAAAGCAACTATCATCACCTCACTTGAAATGGATAGTGAACGTTTTCGTTTTTAGCTTTTAAAAAAGCTTGAGAGAGGAGAACGGTGGCAGGGCATGATAACCTTTTTTTGCATATAGAATCTGTTCCAGATCACTGCTCCCCCACAAAAAGTGCATCTTCACTGGTGTAATCCACTTTGTTATTGTTGTCGTAAAAGTGTAGATTTTTTTACACTTCGCTCAGAGAATTGCCATTTCCTATAGTGATGATGTTGATGGTGCATTTGCAAAGCATCGAAAAAATAAATTGATGGAGGGAGTGTAATGCCGTAAAATATCTGATATTTCATTACCTCTTGTTGCTACATGATCCTTTTCGTATGACATTTCATTTCGCTGCACAGCTTTCAGTTCATCCCCATCACATCTTTCTGTTCCGGTAGTGTGGCAGAACAAATTGCATCCACTTAAGCTGAAAATCTGCAACATGTAAATTTGGGAGTTAAATTGAGTCCGTGTTTTTATTTTGCTATTACAATAGCCATTAAATCAGCGGAATGGGATTTGCATAAATTTTAAGACTTTTCCCATAACTCGTTGTGGAAAATTTTTTTTGGAGGGTTCCCATCCAAAAAAATATATAAATATTTACGGGTAGCGCCATCACCTATATAATAAAGTAAGAAATGGAGAGCACAAAGCTTTTTTTCTCTTTAAAAATTTGTGGAGCAGTGGAATGCCTCATAATCGACGTTTTTGTACCTAAAAACTCTCCATTACACAACACGGTCGTTCACTTCAGCATAAAAAATGGCAATAAAAGACATGAGAAAGCAATAACGTCTTGTATAGCATCTGTGTACTTTAGAGGAGGGAAAATGGGGGAAGCAGGGAGGGGGAAGTTTTGTGCGAACGGATAAAGTTTTATTTCAAAGGTTTTATTTTTCACTGTACAATGATCCTAGTTACGAATAGGGCGTATCGCCAATTAATTATGCGAAACTTGTTAATGGCTGTATGCTGCCGCATTATTTTTCCCTTTCTGCTCTCTACTCAAATGTAAAAATGTAGAAGCTTGAGAAAACCGCGTTTATAGCGGCATTGCATGACACCACTTTTTTTCCCCGCTGTTGCACATACTTTGTTGGCAGTTTACTCACATCTGCAGAGAACTCATCCACACTTCTAATTGTAAAACAGAGCGTCTATAGCACTCTACTGCATTCCACGGGTTAAGTTGACAATTGTGTTGAAAAGTTAATTAAAAAGTTGGTGCGCTAAACAAAAGTCCACACTGCAACTTTTTTCTCTTCTCACTCTTATTTTCTGCATTTTATTTGAGTTGCAGGAAATGGCTTCTATTAAAAATGTGACATTTTTTCCAACTTTTCCTGACAAATCGATTGAAATTGATTTTTTTTTTGTTTTTTATCTAAAAAAAAGTAAGCCACCTTTGGTATCTTTTTCTTCGTTCGAAAACTATTTTCTAAGAGACTACTCCACTTCAGAATTTGATTTATCGAAAGTGCGCATCTGGCTCTGTTGAGAAAAGATGAATGGGGGAAGCTGAGGAGACTGCATAGATTTGCATGACTTCTATTTTGTGTCCTTGGCTGGGAAAACAAAAAACGAAAAAGTAGACAGGATGTGCTTACTCTGCCTACTACAAGACACGACATGGCTTTGCATTTTACACGATGTTGTGTTTTGTCATGTATTGAAAGTTGATTGAAGAAGAAGAAAAAAAAGAAAACGCATTAAATTCCCTTTCCAAAAGTGTGAATGTGGCTGTGTAATCACCTTTTTTACAAAAAAAAATCCTTTCCATTTTTGTCGTTGTCGGACAGAGATCCTCTCCTCTACGTAATTGCTCATTCCACACATCATTCTAACATTAAAAAGGCGTGAATTGAAAAATGTTTTCTAAAGAGATTGTCGTAAGTTGGCCGTGTTGTTTTCATGTTTTTCTGGTGATACAACAACACAAACGGTCAGCACATACAAAATATATATATTTTTTTATCAAGTAGGTAGGCGGAACACACTAAAAGGAGTGCATCATATAGCAATACTATCTACTCTCCGAACATTACGCTCTTACATAAAACGAAGAATAATTTTTTTGCGAATAATTTTGCGATCATGGTGAACACACAAAAAAACAGCTGGAATTACATTATGCAAACATCAGCTTTTGTAGAGGTATAAAAAAGAGGATAATAATAATAAAAAAGACTGACACTGAACAAAATTCTTTCCGAGAAGTGATACGATTGGGAAATTTTCTACCAAGATAAATATGTTATTTGAGATTTAAATGGGTAAATTCACATATCCCGAAATCTCTCTGTTGAGCATAGCAATATTTATTTTGGGAGTCGAGACTCGTGAAAGTTGACAGGAAGCGATTCATCAGTTACAATAGTGGGCTATAGCTGCAAATATATATTTATTTATATTTTTTTGGAAGCACACCCTCCCAGATCCAACTCTATTTCAAATTGATTAACAAGGAGAAAATGGCTGTGCTAGCAGCCAACTTATGCTCTGCCCTACATTTTTTGTAGTGTGCTTATTGGGCATAGATTTATAGACATGGTTTGCATGTTAAGCATGCATGAGCTTTGCAAATCTCTCCGGCCGAGCTTGGAATCCATTCTCTTCCCATATATATTTAGTGTACACTGATACACGGTGGAAAAAGGTAGTGACTGGAAAATTTCAAGTCTGACGTGCAGTCTTGAAACCCAATCCATTATTTAGAGCTCGGAGGAGCCGTCGCATGTATGTATTCATTATGTCTAATCTCATCCCTTCATCACTATATGCGCTGGTGATTTACATGAATTATGGTGTTGGAGTAAAAAAGGATGAAAGTGAGAGTAGAGTTGGAGGAGAGTGCACTGACTTGGAGTGATTCCCTAAGAATGCTGTGAAGTTTGTTTGTGCGGAGAAGGAACAAAAAATATATTCTTTTTTTTAAAAAAAATCCCACTTTCCCCCTTAACCCAATAATGCCGAGCTTTCATCACATCCCTGATGGAAGAGTCTCCTACCATGAAACATAAATGAAATGGTACATTATGCATCATTTACTTTCACTCTTGCACTTTCATATTTCAATTTAAATGGAGAGGGAAGCTGGAGCAAAAAAAATTGAGAGTTCCACTACGCGCATTACTAGGCATATAGTAGGCTTCTACACGCAGGCAGCCTCATCTCTCCCTCGCCCGACACTCGCCACTTTTTTTTGTTTTCCGGTGTGTTACATTCTCCTTTTTAACCTGGCTCGGGCTCCTCTCCAGCATCAGGCATCACTGGAGGATTTATGGAAAAGCTTTCAACCTCACAATACAATTTTGCTAATGGCTACTCTTCTCCACTTTCAGGGAAAATCACGGCATACCTAGAACCGTTCCAGAAGGCTGACACTCCACAGCTTTGTTTTTTTAGGAAAGGTGCGTAATGCAGCATTTCCTCCATAAAAGGAGCCGAGCTGCAAAATGCAAACTTCTAGTTGAAACGTAAACAGAGTTGTTGGTGCGACCATAATTTGCAATATGCTGCGTCAGCTCGTATTTATGCAGTGCTGTCATGATCATGTTATTTTCACATATTTTAGGGAAAATGTTAGTATGACTCTATCGCAACAGCGCACGTTTTTCTGTGGGGCTCCAAGAATAAAAAATTGCTGCTCTTTTCTTGCAATTTTTTTTGGCAGTGGTAAAACACTGTCAGAGTAGTGTAATAAAAAATTGTTTTGTTAGAAAAAGAGCTTACAGGGTAGTAGACAGGCTTTAATGGAATAAGGCTTAAATTGCCTTAAACTGTTGTCACAGATGCGGATAAAAAGGAGCCTTTTCTTGTTTGCAACTTTTTTTGTAATATTTTACTATTTGCGCGTTTCTCAACCAAACAAGGTGCGGGGAAATTATGTACCCATCAGTGTTTTCTTTACCCTTGACATGCATTCATTTTTATTCCACAGTCCAAAGTTTTTTTTTCACCTTGACAACTTCGAGAATGCCAGAATTTCTTGGCTGTATTGTGCTTTTCTGTATTCTTCCTTCCACCATAACTGGATGCGCTTGGAGATGAGCAAGAGCAAAAAAATAAATGTTTTTGCAGTCGTCAGCAGCAGAGAGCCAGGAATGGCACAGTAGTTTGTGTGGAAAGACACTCATTTTTTTCCTTATCGATCAAGAAAAAAGTTATGTCTACAGATATGGTGGGATGGAGAAGAAAAGTGATAAAAACTCATAAAAATCAAGCAGCCGCCTGATGCCTACTCAAAAGTTGTTCTTGATAATATATTTTTTTGCGAAAACGTCCCCTCATATTATCCACATGGTCCACACACATACCTACTCACACAGAGGAGAACTTTATGGCGCACTCTTCTCATTTTCATTGAGTATCATAAATTCACCGCCTAAAAATGGGAGTACACCAAGGCTGATCTTTATTCTTTTGTGCATGTTTTGCAAAGTGTTTGGAAAGATGGGTCTCCAAAAAGCACACACACAAGATGAAGAGGGCAAAGTAGTAAAGCGTAGAAAAGGGAACTTATTTTTTTTTGGGCAGAGGTGATCTCCCGTTTTGCTACTGCTACCAGAGCTGAGAGCTTCCATAAATGAAATATTATTCTGCCCTAGCAATTTGCAAGTAGATAGAGGAAGCTTACCTTAATTAAAGTAATTTATCACGGGGGAACTGCAGTAGTCCCCGTATTTTTACTCCATACCTGATTACCATTCACCCTGCGAATTTTCTAGTCCAGACTAAAAAAATCTTTTTTTTCACGCGCATTTGTTATGGATGCCCTATGAAAATTGATTATAGCATTTTTACGTGTAAAATACATTTTTTGCGCTACCACTGCAATGCCAGTATCCATTTTCACCACTTTCCCCTTCTGTCTTCATTACGTATATATATTACCTTTGCCCCCGTAAAGACTAGGCACGCTAAAAGCTACGGCACACAAAGAACAAAAAAAATATTTTCGTCCCATTATGCCGTACGATACTTGCGTGCGACATTATCCATGTTTCTTGGCGAATGTGCGCTAAAATGATGAAAAATGTTTTAGTTACGGGAGCCATCGGGATAAGCATACCATTTTCTGTTCTCGTACAAAACACTCACTAAACCCCGACGACATTTAATCAACACGGGCAATGGAAGCAAAAAATACGCTGTTGCTATACAAGATCTCGCCCTTAAACGATATGTGAGATTTACTGCGCTCACATAAAATGGTGATGGTAGAAGCTTGTAAAAAGATATCTTAAGATGAACAGCGTCATTCACTTAAAAGCAGAATAGGTACATGTACGCACCAGACAGGAAGTAACTCAATAGGTGATCCAGTCATAGTAAAGTGTATAAAAAATAATAATAGTTATATCCATGATGATGATAAATGTGGGCAATCTAAGAAAATTTCAGCCGACGGAAAAACTTCAATCTCTCACTATCATCGCCAGCTCCGCATTATCTAACTTACCGTTTAGAAGTGGACGACGAACGAATAAGAAAAAAAATCAAGTGCTCTTTTTCTTTGCTCTATTTGAGTTTGTACAAGGGGAAAAAATGGGAAAAATTGTGTGGATGTGTATACGTAGGCATTTTATACAGCACACACTTTTAGATTTTTGCACGTGCTTAACGGATTGCATCCGTATCCTACCAAATCCAACAGTAACTGATTGATGACGCCCATTAACAAAAAGTAAAAAAAGTTTCTTCGACTTCTCGTGCCCTCTTTCATCCCGCTCTCAGAAACTAAAAGTACAATGGACAAAAGTTACGCGGAGAGCGATGACAGAACTGTATCAAAATCCAAATATGGAAACGCGGTAGTTACATTTTTTCTTTCTGCTGGACTCTTCTCTTCTGTAGCTAATTAGCCATTCACCATTGTTTCCTTTTTGATACAGATAAAATGACATTTTTTTCATTGACAAATTGGCTGATAAGATGGGCACAACGAATTTGGATATATCTTTAAAAAGAATTAAAAATTGTATAAAAAACGAAGCGTATTTTTATGGCGCGTCGTTTGGACAAAAGTTAATTGGTTTGCATGACCATTTTATTATTATTATGGCTTATAAGTGTATTATTTTACGAGAGGCAGACTGTCTCCTTGATCTGCTTGCAGCCGTTAATAATAATTTCGCTTAAGATGGCGACAGTCTCGAAGCAAAAAAAGAGAGACCAAACTGCACGCCTGAGTGGGTTTAAACAATTGCTGCAGTTTTACACTTGCATATCCTTAACAGGCACCTGCTTTGACATGTTGCCTTTTTATTGTGGTGTGTATTTAGCAGCGATTATAAGCTACACAGTAAAAAACAGACTCCATGTTCCTACTATCATTTAAATTTTATCGCAACATTGTTGGCGATATTTTCAATTTCGAATTTGGGAGAAGACAATAGGAGCGTTTGTGTGTTATCTCTCGCAGAGAAATCCTTTTCCTGAGTGCAGCTCAACCTGGGAGAGTGATAAAAATCGTGTGCTGTTGAGGCACCCATACACAATCCAAAATCTGTAGATTTGCATGTGCTGTAATCAAAAACGATCAACCCTTTGAAAGTCATGGTCTCCTTTATAGGAACTGAGAAAAATAGAGAGTGTGGCGTGTCAACGCCTAATTTTTCCTTTCTAACTCACTCATCAACAAGTACAGCACAAAAACAGAACGGAGTTTATTAGTGCCTCACTCTTTTAATTCTCAGGGGTAATCAACTGACGCATACTGACAAAAAAATCTGCTATCCGATATGTGATATGGCTTTATGCAGCCTGCAAATGAATGAACTGGCTCTGCTACGTGTAAAAAAATCTGTTTTTTTACTAGTGAAAGGTTCTTTTAAAAAATAATTTCAATTCTCTCGCTGTGAGTATCAGCTTGGCTGGGTTAGTCACTGGTCACCAGTCACCATCTTGGTCACCAGTCGCCACACAGTATTAAAATTTTTGAGGTTTTTATTTTTTAACAATACCAAACCACAATTGCACACCTTGAGGGAGAAAAAGGCGTTGAAGGATTTGCACCTCTTATCAACTATCCTTATACTCGCCTTTTTGTGCTGCGGTACAGCAACAGCGCTATAATAATATTGCAAGAAAAATTCTGGGAAGTATAAGGAGGGTGAGAGCACCTCGTCAAATTCAATTACACTGGAATGATAGGTGCACAAATGTGATAATTACATGATCAAAAAGGACCAAAATAATTGCTTCTTGACTATTATGGTATAATCAGCATTAGCTGATGTCATTCAAAGCAATTTTCTTTTTCAGTTTGTAAATGGGAGATTAAAAAACATCCTCCTTTGTTTTCTTCTCAGATATTCGCTAAGAAAACAATGCAGATAGAGCACAGCCAACTACGAATGATTAGGACTGCAGCAAAGAGCAAAGTTACCATATTTGAAAAAATGAATTTGAAAAGAAAAAAATTATACCATTAGCAACGTAGATACCTAAAATAAAAATGGCCAGTTTTCCATTTTTAATTAAAATTAAAAAAAAAAACATTCTCTGAATATTTTAAACTGCTGTACTCTCTCTCACCCAAGAGAAATCAAAAGAGGCAGAATCTGCAGTGCATTTTTTTTGGATATTCCCATTTGCCCAAAAGGGAGGACAATCTTTTTTGATATGACAGTCCCTTTTGGACCATCTAGCCTCGTAAAGCCTTGCCATAAGCAAAAAAAATAGAGCGAGGGTCGTAGTTGACGGTGAGTACGAGGCACAAAAGTGGTGGTGGAACTTTGACACACTAAAAAGGATACTCTGATGTGGAAAAATCTCATTGGAGCATTGCATGCCATAGTAATGGTAGCGTAAATATGAAATGTAAGAATATTTTTTGGAGTCGTTCGTGCGAAATTTTTTGGGGATTTGAAAACCTGACAGATGTGTGTTTCCTCCATGGTTCCTCCTAACAAGAAAATAGTGAAAGGCCGGAGAGTGTAGCCAGCACAGTTTTTATTCCCATGCTCAGCTTTTATTACATTTTTTGTCGGAGTTTTTTGAGAGTATGAGCTGCAAGGGATGCCAGAGATTCATAACTCCTCCACTTTCTCATAGCTACCCCAAATAGAAGTTGCATTTGTGCATACAATACGAGAGTTTTAGCTCTCCCCTCTTGAAGGATACGAGTTGTGAAGGACACATCCCAAATATTTCTTTATTCCTAAATCCTAAATGACGTCTGTAATGGATCCATTCTGTGATCCGTGTATGTATGCACGGATGAATGGTTCTGCGTAGCACAAAATGATAAAAGGGAGTCGCGAGATCGATCGAGACAATTTGAGTTGGACTCATCCATTCGTTTTCATTTGCGTCTTTGAAAAAAGAAGAATGGAGTGGTGGTTTAGTGCAACTGCACAGAAATGGTTGTCCTCCTCATTAAAGGGCATTGCTAAAATTCCCTGTTGAGCCGTAACACTATTTCTTCTTTTATATTCCATTCAAAAAAAGAGTTTTATTTTTAGACTCCATCCACCTCAGCCATAAGTCCTACTTTATGCTGTGGTCAAATTCAAATTGCACACAAAAAGAAAATGAGAGGAGCTCCAATTGTTAGGATTTTTTAAGTGGCAGTGGTATGAATGGCTAAATAAAAAGGAGACTCCTAGCAGATGTTGGATTACTCCACCGGCACTGTATAAATGGCAAATTGCAACGTCCGATGGGATATCGTGTGACGCAAAAAAAGATTAACGCTTCAATTATACTTGTAATACGTGACAGCTCCTCTAAAAAAAGTTATGTCTTTGCTGCTCATGGAGCCACCGCTGCCACCGTTGCTCATAAATGCTCATCCCAGTTTTTTTTATTTGAGAGTTGGGGTGGAACAGAAAGAAAATTGAATTTCACATCATTTTCCAAGTCCTTGCGTAACCTTGCATTATGCTAATCCGCATTGGAATGAATGATGAATATAATTCAACGAAGTAAATCGATTTTTTCGAGTTTTAGTTACAAAATAATCCAAGCACTTTTTATATGACATTGCAAAATAGCTAGCTGTGACTGGGAGTGCTCTCAGCTCAAAAAAGTACTGAAAATGGGGTACATGGTAAAAAATTGATTTCATCCTTTTGAGCTAATTATGGCGCGACGCTGAGCAATTCAGACTGCTTTAGAATTCCTGTCTAATAAAAGAAAATATATTTTAAAGCGGAGTCGTTGTTAGTCGTTAGCAATCTAATCGCAACACATCTAAAAAGCCACTTAATCAAAAGTGGAATTACTTTTCAATGCTTTTCCTTCAAAATGAGTTCAATTTGTGGAAAGAGAACAATCCCCAATAAAGCTTAATTAGTGGAGATTATCACTGGGAAAAAAGGTAAATTAGGAGAGGAGACTCATATGAAAACTGCCTGAACTCTTCAATAAGATAAGACCAGATAAAAAAATATATTTTTTATAACTTGGCATACACTTCCCACTATATCTTACATCCCCCTCTAAAAGTCAAAAGTTGCCTGAAGCTGCTGCATACACACACAAAAAGAAATTAACGGTGCATATATAATATGAATCATGAGCAGAGCATGAGATTGCTAATGTGACCGACATCTGCTAAATTACTAATTAACTCATGACTCAACTTTATAAGGGAACAGAGCTAGATTGAATTATCAGTCGTTTTGCATTTGATAATTAGTGTGTATCTTCTGCCAGCAAAAGTTTCTGCTTAAAAGTTTGCTTCTTTTATTCATATTTTTTTATCTGTCCATGGTCGTAGCCGTGCCTAAAAATGCCGAGGAAGTTGAAAGCCGTCGTAGTCTCTGAATAAAGCTTACTTAGAGCTTATATCTAATCTCCTTCCTACTAAAAGTCAAAAAAAGACTTTTGGGATGTTACTAAAAGTAAACTTGTCCGCTTCACGTCCTTCCAGAGAGAGAGAGAGAGGACTAATCATAAAAATATTTTTTAAAGCGGTTTGTGTCGTCTTACAAGCTACTGAAAGGAGGAGCAAGAGGTCACATTATGTAAAAAGACACGTATTTGAGAGGAGAGAACACGCTTGAGTAAAAAAAGGACATTAAAAAGCGCTCTGAGGGTAGTGATGCATGGTTTTTAATGGATTTGTTTAATTTTTTTTGTGTAGATGTGAAGACATCATCAGTTGCATTTCTGCTCTGGACGAAATGCTAGCAGAATTTGACGACACGTCACTTCCATATTCCGCAGATTTGGAGACTTCCTGTGGCGACTCGCTACTGCCTACTTCAGAAGAGATAGCAGTAACAGACTCAGTTCTGCCAGTGGTGACAGCGGTAGTGGCTCATCCCACAGCTCAACCAGTTCGTAACATTGCGGCTGTGAATGACAATAGCAGGGTTGTGCTCGCTGAGCCTGCTACTCACTCTCGAAGTGTGAATGGGAACAAAGTAATCGACCAAAATCAAAATTTACAGTTAAACTGGAGTAGCTCTCCGACGGTATCCCCCAGTATTTCGCGGGAGCAGAATGCTCACCGCAGTAATAACAATAATCGGCCGATTATTCATACTAGTCACTTAATACAAATTCCCGTGGTGGAGTCACCCAGCTCCACGTTCAGTAGCCAAATTCGAGGCAACAGAAATGGTGCTAGTAGTACAGTTTTGTCCGGGGAAATGAATGGGAACAGTGCTTGTGATGTTCATAGTGGAAGCTCCACTATTAGCAAGTCTCATCCGGTGCATGGGAAAAAGCTGGGGAACAATGGGCCCACTTCACAGTCTCGAGGAGCAACTGGTGGTGGTACCTACAGCAAAGGAACTAGCTACGAAATCCTCATCCCGAAAATCGCTCCGGACTCTATCAGCTGCGGTAAGGGTACGATAACCACGTCTAGTCATTCCAGTAGAGCATCCATAATGGTCCCAGTTATTGAGTCTGCCCCAGATCCACCAAGTGGAGGTGGAGGCTCCGGCAAAGTTCGGTCGCAGCTCAATATGGGCATATTTCAGCAGTCGGGCGCTACTCATACCTCTCATGTACCTGTTGTTGCCGACGGTGCTAAGGATGCGAAATTGGCTAGGGGCTGTGATAACTCCGTCGCTGAAAATTTGAGTGTGAGTAGCGATCGTGTTCCAGTTTCTGACAAAAAAGTATCAAAGGCAGCGAGCATCCCTGGCGAGGTCTCGGCAACTTGCATTTCAGTCACAGACGGGAAGCCCAGCATAGCGTTTACCAGTACCGGAGGATCGTTTTCATCGACTGCGATGATCATGAAGGATGATGAGGAGCAGTGGAACTTCCCTTCGGAGAAAAATCTGCCCAGATCACTGCGGAAAACAAGAAAAACGTGTTTTCTCGACGAAGGAGAACACGGAGATTCAAAGATTGCAAAACCACGCGCTGAAAGTCCATACTGTGGCTCTAGCACGGAGTCGAATGAATTGTCCTCAAGAATGGAAGAAATTGGCAGTGGGAGGGGCGGACTGGGCGGAAGTTGCAGTAAATCTCCGAGAGTCGCACCTCGCAAAGGATTGAAATGTGAAATTGTTAATCAGAACAGGGAAAATGGACAGTTTCCTTTGCCACAAACAGCTCTGCCAGGATGTTCAGCAAGTGAGCACTTGCAACAACCTCAGCTGCAGCAACAAGGGAGGGGAAACAGAAAGAGAATTTATGAAGATGTTGTTCTGTCAAAGACGACATTAGGCACAACCCCAGGATTACTAGAGCAGCCCAGGAATATTAATGGAGACGATGCAGTGAATCATCAGCAGCACTATGATGGGCTTGTCAGCGGAGCTACTCCCTCCACTTCATTTTCAAGCACTTCAGGAATCAGTTTAAGTGTCAATGCTAATCCTTTACTGTGCGGGCAGTTTTCTCCGACGGAATTCTCCAGTGCTGGCATGTTCCAAAAAGTTTCATCGGTTTCAAAATTAAGGAACAACCAGCCACAACCAAAACCCAGAGTGCGTCAGCAAATCCCAGCTGGAGGAGAGGTGATTCCTACTCCGCAAGGTAGCGTCAGCGCCATTCAAAACCAGTTCATTCCCCTTGTCAGTGACATGTCCTCTCGCCACTCTCCGAAACCCTTGGAGATTGGAACCGAGGGGGAGTATCGTGACCCTGAAGATGACACCTCCTCCAACGACTCACCCGTAAAGCTCCGGCGTCCCCCTGGTCTAAGGAAGTCCTCGCTAGATACAGAGTTCGAGGAGACTGCAAGTGATAGCAAACTACTTAAGATGGAGGAGAAGCTTCGTCGTGGCCAGTCACATTCCAAGCTTTGCTTCGAAACGGGAGGTCAGAATGGGTCGCTGCCAAATCAAAGCCAAATGATGAGAATGGTCATGATGATGAAGTCAAGTGGACGGAAC